>CM040120.1:248793829-249046218 GCA_022559845.1 Amorphophallus konjac
CTTCCACCGAAGAAAGCTGATCGAAGGAGAAGAAGAAAAAGCCTATACACTCAGCAGCAGTGAGCCTTCGATCCACAGAGAGAAAAGAGAGAAGAAGAAGATACAGAGAAGAAGAAGAAGAAATAGAGAAGAAGGAGAAAAGAGAGAGAGTGAGGTGAGAGAGAGCTGATCGAGAGTGAGAGTGAGAGTGAGAGTGTTTGTATCTCAGTCTCGTGGTTCAAAACCAGAGCTGAGCTTTGCTCTTTAAGAGCTACATTACCTTTGGATTTTTATTTTTCGTTTTGATTCTGTCTTTCATTTCTGAATGTTGTTTCTTCAAGCTGTGTGTCAGCGGTCTTGCAGTGGTGGTCTCCACTGGATGGGTTAAGCTGTATTTCCCCAGCGGTTGTAGAGGATCAGATCCTCTGGTCGGCAAGCTGTAGTGCCCAGCGAAGCTGTGTATCAGCGGGTTGTTTGGCCAAGCTGTAAAGCCCAGCGGACGCAAGCTATGCTGCGCAGCAGGAAGCCATACTCGGTTGAGTGTGGGGTGGACGTAGGTCGTTGACCGAACCACCTAAAAATTGTGTGTGCAGTGTGTTTGTGTTTTTGTGTGATCTGTGTGCGATGGGAATTTCTTGCTTAGCTTGTTTGATTGCATCGCTTATGCTCATGTCTAGCTTTCTACCTTTTGCTTAGCACTTTTCATTTAGCTTTATTGATGCTTGCCTAAATTCCGCTCTAGAACTTACAATAGTTTTAAATTAGGCAAGTTGATCTATTCACCCCCCTCTAGATCCACACTTAGTGGAGATAGACTGCGTCCATCTAACCCAACACTTGGTATCAGAGCCTAACTCTTCTGCAGGGACTCATCGCCCGAAGAGAATAGGCAGAGATGGATGCTCGAGGGATGACTGCCGAAGGTCACTCAACAACGAAGCCCCCATTCTTTGATGGATCAAACTACGCATACTGGAAGTACCGTATGCAAGTGTTCCTCAGGGCTAAGGATTACGAGATTTGGAAGATTGTCAGCAAGGGACCTTATGAGCTGTCCCCGAATGAAGATGTATGGACCAAGGAGGAGATCAGAAGGTCCACGCTGAATTGGAGTGCTATTAATGCTATCCAGTGCGCTCTGCATCCTACAGAATTCTCCCGTGTGTCTGCTTGCAAATCAGCTAAGGAAATGTGGGATGCGCTGGAAGTAATTCATGAAGGTACATCTCAAGTAAGAGAGCAGAAGGCCAATCTTCTTGTATCTGAGTATGAAGCCTTCAAGATGAAGCAGAACGAGTCCATTAGCGAAATGTACGCTCGGCTGACTGTAATAACCAATGGCCTCAGAGGTTTTGGGAAACCTCAGGCAGAGTATGATGTAGTGAGGAAAATTTTGCGCTCCCTGACTCCCAATTGGCACACCAAAGCAACAGTGATGGAGGAGTCAAGGGACTTGCGTAATACTAAAGCTGATGAGCTGATTGGCTCACTAATGGCATATGAGATAAACATGCCAAGGACAGATGAAGCCGAGAGGAAGAAGAAGCCGATAGCGCTGAAGGCTAGTTCCAGCAAATCAACAAGATCCAGCTCCAGCAGCTCTTCATCATCAGAAGAGAACCTAAATGAAGAGGAAGATGTGACTCGATCTGAGATAGCCATGATGACTAGAGAGTTCAGGCGATTTCTCAGAAAGGGAGCAGGACGGTTCGGTCAGAAGAAATACAGTGGTGACCGAAAGGATAAAAGGTATAAATCTAAACCTACAAAGAAAAATGAAGCTAATGTTTGTTATCAATGCAGGAAACCAGGGCATCTGAAAATTGACTGTCCAGACAATCAGAAACATAAGGACAGGTCAAAGAAGAAAACCAAGAAGGGAAGAGCTATGATCACCACATGGAGTGATGAAGATGAAGGCTCTTTCAGCAGCAGCTCAGATAGTGAAGCCGAATCTGAACAACCCATTTACCTTATGGCAATAAGCTCCGAAGATAGAGAGGAGGATACAGATGAGGTAATCACTAGATTTGAAAACTTCACAATTGCTGATTGGGTAGATGCTTATCATGACATAGCTGATAGAGCTGATGATATTAGAAAAGAGAATAGGCATCTTAGAAGAAAAATCAATTCCATGCAAAATGATAAAACACTAACTGATAAAATTGCATGTTTGGAATCTGAGATTGATGAATTGAAACTCACATGCTTTGAAGAAGATGAAATCAAAAATGAGTTAAAAGCTTCTAAGGAAGAGAATCTAAGGCTTGAAAATGAAATTGATGAATGGAAGCTGAAGATTCAGAAATGTGAAAGTGAAGTCAAAATTATCTCTGAAAAATATGAAGCTGTCCTCAATGTCAACAATGAGCTGAAAAAGGCTATTGATGAACTTCAGAAAGACAATGAAGATAAAATGAAAACCATTGAGAAAATGACCCAAGGAACAGATAACTTAAATGCTTTGTTAGGGTCAAAGGTTAATTTCAGAAAAGATGGTCTAGGTTTTAATTCTAGTGCAACAAAAACATTTGGAATGAAAACAATTTCATTTGTTGCTCAAAAGGAAAAGGGACCTCTAATTAGCATGAACTCAACAAATTTGATGAACAAAACTGCTAATCTGAAAAAACCCAGTGCTGAGGAGAAGGGCAAACGAAAGGTTAATGAGCCTAGTAGAGCTAGCACATCTAAGCAGAATCCTAGGGCTCAGACTCAGGTTAGGGGTCAACCTACACAGTCTGGTAAACCCCAGGTCAAGGTAACCAAGTCTCCACCAACACCTCCACCTCTGAAGAAGACCCAATACAAACCTGTGTATAGGTCAGCAGGGTCCAAAGTACAGGGGAGACAAAGTGCTGCTAGGAGTCAACCCAATTATTTTTATCAACCCAGAGCTCAGACCCACTACAATGCACAGCCAACCTACTTCAATAGGTCGAATTGGTCTAGAACTCAGGATAGGTTTATAGGTCTTGCACACCAGGGTGCTAAATATCAAAGACCTCACAGTAGAAATTGGGTCAATGGGTATGGTTACTGGACATCTAGAAATCAATATTTTCATAGCCAGCCCAGGAACTACTATGGCCAAAATTTTGTGAACACATCCTGGCCAAGGCACTGGCACAGAAATAACAATGCTGTCAATAATCATGCTGCTGCCAATAAGAAAAAGAACAACAGAAGAAAATCTGTAGGATCCACTGAACAAAATTCATTTAAACAAATGTGGATTCTGAAACATTTGCTTTCCTGCTTTGCTTCTAGTTCATTTACATTGGAGCCCAATCAGTCTTGGGTTCCAAACTTCTCTACCTAATTGTGTATGCAGGTATGCCTGGCAACCAAGAACAACTTGTGGTACATGGATAGCGGCTGCTCCAGGCATATGACAAGAGATAATGCCAAATTTTGCATACTGACTGAGAAAGTAGAAGGCCTTGTCACCTTTGGAAGCAACACAAAGGGTAGGATTATCGGATCAGGTAAGGTAGGTAAGTGTTCTACCTGCTGCATTGATGATGTTATGCTGGTTGAAGGGTTAGCCTATAATCTACTTAGCATTAGCCAGTTATGTGATAAAGGTTACAATGTTTTATTCAATTCTCAATGCTGCAAGGTTTTTGAACCTGATTCTGATATTGTCAAATTTTCTGGAAAAAGAATAAATAATACTTACATGATAAATTTAGATGAAATTCAACACACTAACCTTTGCCTTACTGCCAGTAGAGAAGACATAGCATTTTTATGGCATCGTAGGTTAGGTCATGCTAGCTACACTGTTTTGTACAAATTAAATAAGCATGGCATGGTTAGAGGACTTCCTGAAGTCTCATTCAAGAAAGAAAATAAAATTTGTGATGCATGCACTCAATCAAAGATAACTAGACAGTCATTTAAGTCTAGAACTGAAAATCTGTCTTCCAAACCCTATGAGCTGATACATATGGACCTTTTTGGGCCAACTAAATCTGTCAGCCTATCAGGGAGGAGATATGGGTTTGTCATGGTAGATGACTTTTCTAGGTATACTTGGGTTTATTTCTTATCTAATAAGAGTGATGCTTTCTTAGAATTTCAGGAGTTCTATGTTAAAACAAATCAGAAAACTGAAAATATTTTGTCTGATCATGGAGGTGAGTTTGAAAACTCACAATTTGATGAATTCTGCAGGTCAAATGGAATTAACCACAGGTACTCCTCTCCAAGGACACCTGAGCAGAATGGAGTTGTGGAGAGAAGGAACAGAACCCTAGTGGAAATGGGTCGTACACTTCTTGTCGAAGGTGGTCTACCAAGGAAGTTTTGGGCTGAAACAGTGAACACTGCCTGTTATGTAATTAACAGAGCCATGGTAAGACCTTCTACCCAGCAAACACCATATGAGATATTAAAAGGTAAGAAACCTTCTATTGCTCACTTCAAGGTTTTTGGTTGTAAATGTTTCATTCACATAAATGATAAAAAGGACCTTGATAAATTTGAACCTAAAGGAGAACCATGAATTTTTCTTGGTTATTCTGAAAACACCCGAGCATACAGAGTGTACAATCTGAACTCTAAAACTGTTGAAGAATCTCCACACATAATTTTTGATGAATCTTTGGCAAATTCTAATGCTGGTAAATGCAGGAATGAAACCAATGGTGAAATCCTGAAGGAAGGAGATCCTGCAGACAAATTCGAGGATGAAGAAGAACATAAAGAGCTTAATGAAGAGGAGCCTACAGTTTAGGGGGAGGTAAATCAAGTTCATGATACTCCAATTGCAAATATTAGATATCTCAAGGATCATCCTGTAGATAATGTTATTGGAAATCTGCATGACCCCCCTAGGACTAGAGGCCACTTAAGAATTCAACATGAACTGAATGCGTATGCTTTTGTATCAAACATAGAACCCAAGTCCATTGACTGTGCTCTCCAAGATGTGCATTGGATTAATGCCATGCATGAGGAGCTCAATCAGTTTGACAGGAATAAGGTGTGGCATTTGGTTCCACCTCCTGATCATGAAACAGTCATAGGGACTAAATGGGTATTTAGAAACAAAACTGATGAAGCGGGGAAAGTTATTAAAAATAAAGCCAGACTTGTAGCTCAGGGGTACAATCAGGAATTTGGAATAGGCTTTGAAGAGTCTTTTGCCCCTGTAGCTAGGTTAGAAGCAATAAGAATTTTATTGGCTTATGCATGTTCCCTAGGAATAAACCTTCAGCAGATGGATGTGAAATCTGCTTTTCTAAATGGGGAAATTAATGAGGATGTCTATGTAAGACAGCCTCCTGGGTTTGAATGTTTAGATTTCCCTAATCATGTTTACAAGCTCAATAAAGCTCTCTATGGGTTAAAGCAAGCTCCTAGAGCTTGGTATGACAGGTTGAGCAAATTTCTCACCGACAAGAACTTCACAAGAGGTATAGTGGATCAAACATTGTTTACCAAGGTAAGCCATCCAGATATTCTTATCATTCAGATTTATGTGGATGACATTGTGTTTGGGTCAACTAACCCCAAATTGTGTGAGGAATTCTCTCAAATAATGACTGATGAATTTGAAATGAGCTCAATGGGCGAGCTCAAACTATTTCTTGGACTGCAGGTTACACAAACAGAAGATGGCATCTTCATCTCTCAGTCCAAGTATGTAAAGAACTTATTGAAGAACTACAAAATGGACAACCTCAAGGAAATAGCTACTCCAATGGGTACATCAACCAGTTTGGATGAAGACTCTAAAGGTAAACCTGTGGACCAAAGGCTATACAGAGGTATGATCGGATCTCTTCTCTATCTTACAGCATCTAGGCCTGATATACAATTTGCTGTGTGTTTATGCTCTAGATTTCAGGCCAGTCCTAAAGAAAATCACTTTAAGGCTGTGAAAAGAATTTTTAGGTATTTACTAGGCACCCAAGAACTAGGTCTCTGGTATCCTGCTAAGTGTGAGTTAGAGCTTCTAGCCTACACTGATGCAGACTATGCTGGGTGTCGAGTAGATAGAAAAAGCACTAGTGGCTACTGTCAATTCCTTGGTGGCTGTCTAGTGTCTTGGGCATCTAAGAAGCAACACACTATAGCATTATCCACAGTTGAAGCTGAGTATGTTGCAGCATGTAATTGTGCAGCCCAAGTACTTTGGATTAAGCACCAACTGGCTGATTATCAGATAAATCTGGGATGCATTCCACTTTTATGTGATAATACTAGTGCTATATGCCTTGCTAAAAATCCTGTTCACCATTCTAGGACTAAGCATATAGAGATAAAACATCATTTTCTTAGAGATGCTGTAAATAAAAAGGAGATTGAAATGAACTTCATAGAAACTGAAAAACAAATTGCTGATATTTTTACTAAGCCTCTTGGGAATGAAAATTTTAAGTTTCTTAGAAGAGAACTTGGCTTATGTAAATTTCAGCATAATGAATGATTGTTTAATTGCTATGAATAAAATCTCTGATGTGGACTTATTTTTGATTGCTTGGATAAATCATGTGGATGTGAATGTGGATGTAGAACTGTCCTGCATTGCATATATTCAGGGGGAGCTTGTTGTGTCTTTGCATGTCTTTGCATATCATTCATTCATGACCTATGCATAAGCTCTCTCTCAATTAATTCTTGACATGCTGCATGCATATAGACAGGGGGAGTATTGCTAAGAAAATCAGAGTGGTTTCAACTTTCTTGAAGTCATTCAACCTTTAACTCTGAATACTTGTCTCTGGCATTATGGCAATCTGTTGGTCAGTTCTGATTTCTAAGCAGTAGAAAATGGACTTCTTCATTTATAAGAATTTGAATTGTTCAAAGATTGATGTAATGGTTTAATTCTTATAATGGTTGGAGTTTAAAGATTGCAATCAGTATATAAGTAAGTTGAAAATTGATAAAACTCTCAACCTCTTTCTTATTTCATGTCAGACAAAGCTAATCATATCTGAAATCTGAAAACTCATCTGAAATCATGTCGGAGAGATTAAGTATGTGTATTGTTCTTAATCAAGTCATTCTGAAACATAAAAAGGACAGCTAAGAAAGATACTGAAAAAACATTGAGAATCATTGAAAATATATATATGTTGGCAGAGCAATGACTGGTCATCACTGAGAAACTGAGTGATCCATCAAAGAAGTGGACAACACTCATGTCATGAAGTGTATCAGCTATCTCTGTTTAAAATGTTTAAAATAGCAGGCTGGTTTCACTGAGTACCTGGGGGTAACTGGCGTCTGATAAACGTGTACCCTCACACAAAAAGGTGTAACTCAGCTCTGTTGAATTTGATCATAGGCAGAATGGTCCATCTTGTTGAGTATCTAGGGGTATTGGCGTCTTATAAACGTATACCCTTAAGCAGAAAGACTTGTGGTACCTGAATGCTCAAAATGATCTAATATTGATAATGCTGCTCCCTCAAAAGAAAAGTTCATGAGTGTCAATTTGTTTAGTTTCAATACATGACTTGGGTTCTCTCATTTTTTTTTGAGACTATGAAAGTAAGATATCATGAAACTGAATCTTTCATGCAAATGTGATTCTGGTTTATTGTCTTATCATGCACAGTGAACTTATCTATTGCTTGTAGTGCATGAACTCCAAATTTTATCATCTTTAAACCATACCTCTTTCTGACAGCAGTTTCTAACTTCATATAACTGAAGACTCTATACTTTAGAATGCTTATTCATGAACTACCTGTTCAGAATGCCAGTCAGTTCTTCTCTTGATTCCTCCATTGTATTTAATTTTTGCCTCCTCTTTGTTGATGGCAAAGGGGGAGAATATTGACTAGGGGATGTCTAGTGGGAGAATACATATCTGTCTGAATTCTGAAGTCATTTCTGAATTAATTCCAAGGGAGAGTTTGAGGCAGTGAGTTGCATGCATTCATAGCATCTGCATGTCAATCTGCATAACACATCATGTCTTTCATCAAACATATATATCTATGACAGGTTGTTGCTACTCTACTTCATATGGGGTTGCCATCATCAAAAAGGGGGAGATTGTTGTGACCCCTCTATGTTGATGATGTTGACACTTGCTCTATTCTTTGGCAACACCATTGTTTTGATTGATTGGCAACTGAGTTTGATTTGATGAAATTGCTCCATCAGATTGACTATGTGTTCTTTACTTTTAATACACTGCTGTCTGCAATTCTTACTGTCATAAGTCCACACACTGCATCTCAATTAAATTGATTAAGTGTGCACAGCGTCAACGCATCATGTTACAGCGTCAACGCATAAGTCCACACACTGCATCTCAATTAAATTGATTATGTGTGCACGGCGTCAACGCACCGTTGGCTTGGAACCTCAGAGTCTGTACATCCGAATTGGCCTTGATCTGGTGAAATGTATACACTCATTCACTGTAGCCTTCACACATTAAAGTCCATACATTCATCAATTACTTTTCACTCAAAGCAAAGTCTATACACTGGGGTCTTTTCCCTAAGTGTCTTAGGCGAAGTCTGAACATTCGATTCTGAAGCCTGAAGTCTATACAGTCCAGCCTAGTCCTACGATCAAGGCTTTAGCTACACTCAACTCTGTACATTGGCTTTGCTTCATGAAGTCTGTACATCGCTTCATGTCCCCAAAGTTTGCACATCAACAGTGATCTTTGAAGTCTGTACACTGCTTCAAGAGCTTCAAGTCAACACATCGCTCAAAGTCTGTACAGAGTCCAGCGTCTCAGTTAGCGTCTCATGCACTTGAGCAAAGTCTGTACATCCACAGTGTTACTCAAAGTCTATACATTAATCTTCTAATCCAAAGTCTGCATATTGGTCTTCGAATCCAAAGTCTATACAATGATCTTCACACTTGAAGTCCATACATTCGATGTGCAGAGTTGATGTCTATACTGTGTCCTTGCTGATCAAGTCTACACACTGACGGCTGAACTAAGAACTCTATACATCGACTGTCTGCACTAGAGTCTCATGGAGTCTATACATTGCACTCGTCTTCTAAAGTCTATACACTGAAGTCTTCGCATTCGTTTGCATTACATGAAGTCCATACAGTGGGTAAAAGTCTGTACACTGTCCATGCTTCATGCAGCGTCAACTCAGTGCTTTATGCAGCGTCAACTCCTCAAGTATATACAATGCAATGTACATACTTAAATCTTATGTCTTTATTCTTGTTGCTGAAGGGAACAGGGTCGACGCCTGGAGCTTAAAGCATCCACGCATCAGTAGACGAAGCATGCGATATCTTCCACTGCGTCAACGCCACAAGCAAGCAGCGTCGACGCAGCAGTTGAAGAAGCATTCATCTTCACAGGCTATTCCACTGCGTCAATGCCACAAGCAAGCAGCGTCGACGCAGCAGCTAAAGAAACGAGGCTAATGGCTACTGGAATGCCTCACTGCGTTAACGCCATTGAGTGAAAGCGTCGACGCAGCAAGTCAGATTGATGACTTTGAGCACGTGAACGGAGAACTCTATACATCGGACTGAAGAAGCTAATGAGGGGCACGTGATCCCAGGTACCTGGCTCGTGATCCGAAAAGGACAAGGTATCCAGATGAGGACACGTGTACTGACACTCCATTGCATGCTGCCACGTGGTCCAAATTGCTGGGCGGGAAACGTGGAGAGCACACGCCTGCTGCTGTTGCTGCTATATATACGAGCCTTCTTCCACAGAAGAAAGCTGATCGAAGGAGAAGAAGAAAAAGTCTATACACTCAGCAGCAGTGAGCCTTCGATCCACAGAGAGAAAAGAGAGAAGAAGAAGATACAGAGAAGAAGAAGAAGAAATAGAGAAGAAGGAGAAAAGAGAGAGAGTGAGGTGAGAGAGAGCTGATCGAGAGTGAGAGTGAGAGTGTTTGTATCTCAGTCTCGTGGTTCAAAACCAGAGCTGAGCTTTGCTCTTTAAGAGCTACATTGCCTTTGGGTTTTTATTTTTCGTTTTGATTCTGTCTTTCATTTCCGAATGTTGTTTCTTCAAGCTGTGTGTCAGCGGTCTTGCAGTGGTGGTCTCCACTGGACGGGTTAAGCTGTATTTCCCCAGCGGTTGTAGAGGATCAGATCCTCTGGTCGGCAAGCTGTAGTGCCCAGCGAAGCTGTGTATCAGCGGGTTGTTTGGCCAAGCTGTAAAGCCCAGCGGACGCAAGCTGTGCTGCGCAGCAGGAAGCCATACTCAGTTGAGTGTGGGGTGGACGTAGGTCGTTGACCGAACCACCTAAAAATTGTGTGTGCAGTGTGTTTATGTTTTTGTGTGATCTATGTGCGATGGGAATTTCTTGCTTAGCTTGTTTGATTGCATCGTTTATGCTCATGTCTAGCTTTCTACCTTTTGCTTAGCACTTTTCATTTAGCTTTATTGATGCTTGCCTAAATTCCGCTCTAGAACTTACAATAGTTTTAAATTAGGCAAGTTGATCTATTCACCCCCCTCTAGATCCACACTTAGTGGAGATAGACTGCGTCCATCTAACCCAACATTGATTGCATAAACTTGGTTGGGTTGATTTGCTTAAGCCTGTTTCGATTGGGTGATTGATTGTGTGATAATTCCTTCATAAAGCTTTCTCTTTTTTTAAGCATGCAACTCCGTTCAGGTAAGATTATCAACATGACAAGCTACGGATATTCCTATGATGATGTGGAGGAGAACGTTTTTGGTCAATCATATGAGGTTCCCCAAGATTCTATCTATCATGAAGGGAATTACCCTCCTCCTCATTCTCATTATTCTCAAGTTCATGTGGTTGATACCACTACTCAAGAGGTTGTGCCCTCTTCTCAGGCTTTACCCTCCAACACTTCGGGGAACCCCTCCCCATCTTTCAATGTTACTGATTTGATTAATGCTCTATCTCAATTAGATGACTCCCAGCGGCAGGCAGTTCAGGCCGCTTTGAAAGGGAAGTCCGTTCCCTCTTCATCCTCCAATCCCCCTCCGGCCGAGAGTGGCCATCACCTCACTAATGACCAAGCGGTCTTGCATAAACCCCCCTCTTGTCCACCAACGCCTGGTGTGGCCATGCCGGCCCAACAGGCAAGCTACTCAGTGGTTAGGCCTCAGTTTCTCCAACCTCCCCGAATTCTACGGACGCCTATACCGAATTCTTTCATTCAAAATCTGGCCCCGGTCGAGTCCGACACCAATGTTCTACTGCTCCAAAAGTTGGCCAGCATGGAAGAGCGACTTAAGAAAGTTACTGCAGCCAAGGATGCCCTGGAGATCTCTCTCCCTACACTGCCAGTTTTCCATCTGCCGCCTTCTGAGATGCCGAATTTTCGGCGATACAATGGAACTGGCAATCCTTTCATTCATTTGAAGGATTTCATGTACGAGACCTCCTTTTGGCAAGATAATAAGGCCTCTTTGGCTTATTTGTTTAGAAGATCTTTAGAGGGGCCAGCCCTCGAGTGGTTTTAATCTTTGGAACCCGCAGATGCCAGCAATTTTGATGTGGTTCAAAGGAAATTCTTGCAGAAGTACAGGGACCGGGTTGGACCCTCCCTTTCAGTTACAGATTTGGTTGCAGAGAAAATGAAGCCCGAGGAGGACTTCATAATATTTGCTGATAGGTGGCAATCAATGGCCGAAAAGTTGAAAGATACGTTGTCTGAACCGGAACAGGTTAAGATGATTATATCCAATGCAACCCCTCAGTTCCGGCACATATTAGCCATGAACAGATTGACAACCATGGAGGAGCTCTATGAAAGAGCTCGTTATATTCAAACCCAAATGAAGGATTCGCCCATCATGGGCATGTTTGAACCAAAGCCAAAGTTGTTCAAGAAAAATACAAATGTCAACAATAGCGGGCCCACGACTGAGGGCACCGTCATCAATGAGCAGGTTGGCGCGGTCGGCAACCCCACACCTTTTCGCCAATCTAACCCACGACCCCCGCCACCTCCACAGCAAAGCACTCTCTTCAACTCGCCACCACAACACCAATTTACTCCTCAACCTTCCTTTGCTCCGCCACAAAATCAAGCGCCCTGCGCAGACCCTCCAGCTCCGCCACAATACCACCAAGTACCGCCACCCACTAACTATGGACCGCAACAACAACAGCAAAGGAGACCACTTGGCCCCAAAAGGGCCCATTATCTGCCATTGCCAGAAAGTCTCCCAGACATATTTAATGCCTTGATGGCTGCCAATTTGCTCATGCTACCAAAGGAAAGGGCCGCGTGGCCCGCGAATGTTGACACGTCCCGTTACTGTGTCTTTCACCGCTCCCCTGGCCATAATGTCGACCATTGCTTCCACTTCAAGGATTACATTTACGATTTAAATGACCAGGGTGGCATTAATTGGGATGAGATGAGACAGTTTATCATCACTATGAAAGAAAGAAAGCCTCCTCGGCAACAGCAGGCTCCACAACCACAGCAACCAGCTCCACAGCCGCAACAGCAAGCTCCAGCACCTCAGCAGGATATGGGGATTGTCCACAATCCTTTGCCAGAGCACCCGCCAAATCAGCACGTGAACCCTGTCACGTCTCTCCGTGAGGTGGAGAGAGGACAGGGATGGCATGAAGAAAACGCCTCTGTCGGGGCATTTAATCATAGTCCAAATCAGCCTCCACGCTTTTTGCGCACGCTTCCTTCTTCTTCTACTCCCCAATTGAGCCGAGCTCTTCTACGCCCCGTTAATCCACCTGCTCCCACAAATTCTCCATCCTTGCCAACCCGATCTCTCCTTACCCGCTTACCGCCTCCGCAGCCTACCACATAGCAAACCCCGCCATCCACCACCAACCCTTCACCTTCGCCATCTAGACCACTCCTTATCCGCCCATCACCAACATCCACCACCACTACTCCTTCACCGGCAAAGATCCCTCCACCATCAATCTCACCATCTTTTATACCCAGATCTCTCCTCATTCCGCCCACTAACTCTTCTCACACTCGGGCGCCCCTTCTTACTCCTACGCCTCCTACGGGGGCTTCTTCATTGAACTCCTCACCAACACCCCCTACGGGGTCGCCTTCTTCAAACACCTCTCCGCCGCTTCTTAACGCCAATACACCCTCATGTTCTTCCAATCCTCCCTTACTTGCCCCGACAGAGGCACGGCAAAACGTGGCACCGCTCCGCAGTGGACGGATGTTCCAACGCATCTTTCCCCAAAGAGAGCAAGAGCCCGTGCAGGGGCCTAATGAACAAGAACAGGAGCAAGAGTCCGTGCCGGGCACTCAGTATGATTTGTTAAAGCATCTTGACCGAACTCCAGCAAGAATTTCCATTTTAGAATTGATTAAGAGGTCAGTCACTCACCAATTAGCTCTGAAAGAATATCTGCAGAAAGTTATGGTCAACGAGGACATTCCAGTCGAGCAGATAACCACAGTATTAACGCCCGCTAGCAGTCAGCCGGCGATTACTTTTCATGAGCATGAACTGGCACCGCTCTCAGCAAGGAAATATGCTCTGTGCATCACGGTTGATATTAATAAGGTGGCGGTGAAACAATGTCTGGTGGACACCGGGGCATCTATCAATGTATTGCCGCCAAGCACTCTGAAGATGTGCGGCATTCCTGAAAATCTGATTCGGCCATCTACCATAACAGTCACAGCATATGACAATACCAAGAAGCCTCCTCTAGGCATGATCACATTAAAAGTCAGTTTGAGTCCGGCTACAATCACAGCAGATTTTCATATTTTGGATATGGATCCAACATTTAATGGCATTCTGGGCCGCCCATATATTCAACAGCTCGACGCAGTGCCCTCCACAAATCATCAGTGCCTTAAGTTTCCACACAAGGGCCGCATCATCAAAGTTACCAGTATGCCAATTCTGCCAGAGGAAGATATACACTTGGCTTCATCAGTTCCTTCTATTTGGCCTGCCAACAAGCCGTTGCTATCAATGCTAGACCTCCCTCACCCACGGCCAATGTCGCCCGAGACAGTCACGACAATTGCTATGACACCCTTGCCTTCCAAGGGGAAGAAGAAGAAAAGCATGATAAACACCCCTGGCTGGAAAATTCTAATGAAAATGGGGTATCAAAACGGCAAAGGACTGGGTGCCAGTTGTCAAGGCAGGACTAGGCCTATTAAGCCTCAGAAATTGATTACACGAGGCGGCCTGGGATACAAAGGGCCGGGTAAAAATGAAGATGAACCATGGGCAGTTATGACATCCACCTTGAAGACAGATCGCCAGCCGCTTACTTGGACATTGAAGACACATTTTGTCACGGGTGGCGTTCAGAATCATGAGCAGACTACAATAATCACCTCCATTCTACACTGTCAAGATGTTCATGCGAGACAGTTTGCTCACCATATTGCACCATTGGCCACTTATAAAGCCCTGGAGTCCTTAAGGCCTGATAAAAGAAGGAAGATGGATGATCCAGAGTGTGATTGGTACAGATGGTTCGATATGCATGATATTACTATTGCCTTGAGCCGTCTCTTTATGCCGACTGATCCAGAATGGCCGCCACTAATACATGAATTGATTGAAAAGTCGACTGTGATTACAGATAAGAGGCAGTTGCTGAGTGACTACACTGACACTGGAGAGCCGGATGTTCCATATGAAGAGGGTTTTACAATAGATAGGCTGTGGGCCGGCCTCTTTTCCCTCACTTCCATGCATCCGTCTCTTCTTGTTTCTTTATATTCTCATTGGTTTGGTCAAGTGCCGAGACCGCCGCCAATTATGATCAGCTTTTCTTCATATTCATTACAAGTTTCTCTCACGATTCCTCCCTTGCTCCTCAAGCAATTCTCCAAACTCTCCATCACACCCCCGCGCGGGTCATCTCTGATTCAATCTTTCTCCAAACTTTCAATCTCCACTCCTCCTGTTATTCTCCCTTCACATTGCTTTCTTCTAGAAAAGGATAATAAAAATGAAGATAAAGATAAAAACAAAAAAAAATGCCAAAATTCCAACTCTTCAATCCTCCATCTCCGTTGAGGAGACTTCTTATCTCTTTTCCGAGTGTGTCCCGACCCAGGGGCCACTCTTCCATGATTCATTGATAAATCTTTTCTCCCCCTCTGGTGAGGGGTCTCCTTCTGTACCTCCTTCTGTATCCACTTCTTCACCTCCTTCCTCCTTTTCAGCTTATTCTAATCAAGCTAGTTGCTCCTCTTCTAATGATAAAATCCATGGGGTAGTTTCATATAAGAAATCCAAGGGTAGGCAGATTCCGCGTAGATTTTTGTTGGAATTAGCCAGAAGGTGCCAGGCTTGTTTAGCTTTTCCCGAATTCGTGGAGAATCTGATTATCCTGCCAGAGTTGGAATATGAGGATACTAAGGTTTCTTATGAGGGTTTTGGTGTCTATGAGATCATGAATGATGAAGACCCTATTGAAGAGGGGGATGAAAGTTATGAAGAATATGAGGATGAGGCTGATGCCTTTGCCAGTGGCATGAGAAGATTCGACGAACCATCAGCTTCCGTAGAAGAGCCTACCAAAGAAGTTAATTTGGGTACCAAGGAAGACCCTAGGATTGTCCTCATCAGCAAGAATTTGCCGCCCTCCGAAGAGGAGGCGCTTATTTTGGTACTTCAAGAATACAAGGACACGTTTGCGTGGAGTTATGAGGATATGCCTGGATTAGACCCTGCGCTCGTTGAACATCGACTTACACTTAAGCCGGGGTCTGTTCTGATCAAACAACGGTTGAGACGTTTCCACCGTAATATGGCTCTAAAGATGAAAGAAGATGTCGACAAGCTTCATAAGGCTAGATTTGTTAGAGTTGTCCTCTATCCTAACTGGGTGGCTAACATCGTCCCGGTTATGAAGAAAGATGGAAAGGTTCAGATTTGTATAGACTTTCGGGACCTCAACCGTGCGTGTCCTAAAGATGACTTCCCCCTCCCTCATATTGATGTTTTGATTGATAATACGGCAGGATTTGAGACTCTCTCTTTCATGGATGGTTTTTCGGGTTACAATCAAATTCGTCTGGCTGAAGAAGATCAGGAGAAAACATCATTCACTACACCATGGGGGACATACTGCTATGTGGTCATGCCTTTTGGACTCAAGAATGCTGGAGCCACCTATCAAAGGGCAATGATGGCAATTTTTCATGATATGATCCATATTTATATTGAGGTGTATGTGGATGACCTGGTAGTAAAATCAAGGACAAGGATTGAGCATCCTGGGGTTCTAGCTAAAGTCTTGCAAAGATCACGAGAGTATCAATTGAAAATGAACCCCAAGAAGTGTGTATTTGGCGTTTCATCAGGGAAATTACTTAGATTTATTGTTAGCAAAAGGGGAATTGAAGTTGATCCCAATAAGGCAAAGGCCATCAGGGACATGCCTCCTCCCAAGAATTTGAAGGAAGTTCGAGGATTAATCGGGAGGTTGCAATTTATTCGCCGCTTCGTCTCCCAGCACTCACAAAGATGCAGGCCGTTTTACGAGCTTACTAAGCCGGGGGTCAAGTTTAATTGGGATGACAAGTGTCAGGCAGCCTTTGACGGATTGAAGGATTATCTGGCCAATCCTCGTGTCCTGAGGCCGCCAATTCCAGGCAAACCGCTTATCCTCTATGTTTCTGTCCTGGATGACTCCGTAGGTGCTGTCTTAGCTCAAGTGGATGAAGAAGGTAAGGAGAGGGCAGCATACTATTTGTCTAAACTTCTCAACCCTTGTGAGCAGAGGTACTCAGCCATGGAGAAGACTTGCGCTGCTTTAGTCTGGGTAGTTCAGAAATTAAAACATTATTTCTTAGCTCATGAGGTTCACATCATTGCTCGCATGAATCCGATTAAATTCCTTCTTGAAAAATCTATTCTCACTGATCGATTAGCACGCTGGCAAAGTTTCCTTTCACAGTTCGACATCACTTACATTCAACAGAAAGCAATCAAAGATTATGCCATCGCCGAACATCTTGCTCACCACCCTCTCCCTCGATTTGATCCTGTCAATTCAGAGTTCCCAGATGAAGAACTGATGTCCATCAATCAACCCCTTGATCCTATGTGGACATTACATTTTGATGGAGCTCTAAATTCCCAAGGAAGAGGGATCGGCATGATTCTTTTAACACCGGAAGGGGTCACCATCCCATTTGTTGCTCAGCTTACTTTCCCTGTCACAAACAACATAGCTGAGTATGAGGCCCTTTTGGCCGGCCTTCAAACCGCTCATAGATATGGTGTTACCCAATTACGAATTGTTGGTGATAGTCAGCTCATTCTACGCCAGGTGCTTGTCAAATGCCGCACTATCAATCCTAAGCTCAAGCCCTACCAGGAACTTGCTTCAGCTTATGCCAAACTCTTTACCAAGTTAATCTTCGTTCATGTTCCTCGAAGCCAGAACATCCTAGCCGACGCTCTCGCCTTCGTTGGCCTCTGCTCTAGTCTTCCCTCCTGAGCATGATTTTCATGTTCCTCTCATTCATCAGCGTGACACTCCAGCTATTAAGGATTGTGCATTCCTCGACGTTAGGGATAAGGTGCTCGAGAAGGTCAGGCGGAGTGAAGCTCTTAAAGGCAAAGAAGTCATGCTATTGGATTGGCAAGAAGAGTTGGCTGATGAAGGGAAACCTTGGTATTATGAGATTGCCAGATATTACAATGATCAGTCCTATCCTGAGGAGGCCACAGCAGAAGAGAAGAAAGCAATTAGAAGAGTGGCTCAACGTTATGTTTTGGTTGGAGGTGTGCTCTATAGAAGAGGGCTCACTGGTGTGTTATTAAGATGCCTCGACGATGATGAATCTAGAAAGGTTGTGGAAGAGGCGCATTCAGGAGTGTGTGGTGGTCATGTGAATAGCCAGATGCTAGCTAAGAAGATCCTTAGGCTAGGTTTCTATTGGCCAACTCTAGAAGAGGATTGCTCCATCTATGTTCGAAGGTGTGTTAAGTGCCAACTGCACGCCGACAAAATTCATTCTCCTGCTTCTTCACTCCATCCTATGTCCTCCCCATGGCCTTTCTCCATGTGGGCTTTTGATATCATTGGACCTCTTGGTGATTCGAACCTCCTGACCAAGCAAAAGTCGTTCATCCTGACGGCAACGGAATACTTCACCAAGTGGGCGGAAGCGGAAGCATTCGTGGAGATCAAAGCATCAACTGTTTGCAAGTTCATAATGAAGAACATCATCGCAAGGTTCGGCATCCCGAGTACCATCGTCACCGACAATGGACCTCAATTCATCTCTCAAGAGCTCAAGGATCTCTGCAACAGGTATAACATTACATTGCATCATTCTTCTCCCTATTATCCGCAGGGCAATGGCCAGGCAGAGGCCACTAATAAAACTTTGATCAAAATTGTTAAAAAGACGTGTGAGGCTAATAGATTTTCGGATTGGCCAGACAAGCTAGTTGAAGCTCTCTGGGCCTATCGCACTTCCATTCGTACCCCTACTGGGCAAACCTCTTTCGCCCTTACTTATGGAATGGAGGCGGTAGTCCCTTATGAGATTCTCATTCCATCTCTGCGGGTACAATTGGACAAGGAACTCTCTATTGATGAGCGTCGTGATTCACTCCTTGCCCAGTTGGAACTCCTAGATGAGAAGCGTCTGATCGCCACTGAGCATGCGCGTGTTTATCAAAATAGGCTTTCACGTTTTTATCAAAAGAAGGTAATTGAGAGAAAATTCAAAGTTGGTGAGATGGTAATCAAGAGAATTTTTGTAAAACCTGGCGGACCTCGTTCAAAGCTCCAACCAAACTGGGAAGGACCGTTCGTTATAAAAGATGTTTATCCTGGCAATGCTTACAAATTGATTAATGCTGAAGGAGAAGAGCTAGCTCACCCTTGGAATGGTTTGTACCTTAAGAAATACTACCCCTAATCCAAAATCCAAAATATAGAATTTTCCAAAATCAAAAAAAAATAGAATTTTCCAAAATCAAAAAAAAATAGAAATTTTCAAAAAATCCAAACAAAATAGAAATTTCCCAAAAATTCAAAAAAAAATTCTTGTTGCCATGGCGTACCAGGACGCAAAGTCTGAAAGGTCAAAGTTCAGTATTCATTCATCAGTCTTGTTAATTCAAAATGGGGTCGACACCCACACACACTACACGCTTACCCTTGAACTCAAGCGGTGCGAAATCCGATGGAAAGTCAAAACCTGACTAAAGGTGAAGACAATACCCATTCTTTTCCTCTTCGGCCCATAAGGGAGGAAGGAAGGTCTCGGGGTAGACCCGCCAAGCCTATCCGCCGCCCTAGTAGGTGGAAGTCAGGGCCCAAAAGGGAACAAAATGCCACTAAAGCCCAAGTACAATTAGGTTTTTTTTTAATCAATGCAAATCAGTCTCGAAGTGAAAGTCAAATCATGAAAAGAAAAGCATGTCAAGAGGGCAAAGTCCCCGCAAGGAAAACCTTGGGCGTATGCATGCAATATAAAAGAGGCAAAAGGCAATAAAATTTCCCTATGCCAGAGACCGAACCCCAACAGGCATAGGGTAGGGGAGGTAGTTTTACCTTGAGCTTTTCAGAATCCCTTATGGGCTTCCTTATATTTTCTTCCATCTCTTTCTTTGTGGTAAGTCATAAACCAGCAGAATGGTCGAGACTAACCCAGGAGATTGCACCGGGCGAGATCTTGCGTATAAGTTTAACCACTGGCACGTCGACCCCCTTTTGATTAATCAAGAAAGGTCAATGAATCCTCAATGATGACCGTGTAGGACCCAGTGCCCTAGTAGCTTTGTCAACCTAATGCTGAAAGCAGGAAAATTAACGCCTTTGAATGAGGCGCCTTTTCTGAAATTAACGCCTGTGGAGAAGGTCGTCCTTTTTTAAATAACGCCCTTGTGTGGGCCATCTTTTCAACAAAATTCAAAAACGTTTTTCAAATTCACGCCGTCACCTAGGGCGTCTTTTGTTTGAATAACGACCTAATCCAAGGCGCGTCTTTTGAAAAATAAAAGAAAAAAAATAAATATAAAAGGAAAAGAAAAGAAAAGAGGAAACGGGGTTTATTCTTCATATGCGTGCTTGCATTATTGCATAGGGCATCTTGATTATTGTTTGCATACGTGTGCTTGCGTGTTGGTTATTTCATTTGCCTTATTTGATTAAAGGCTTGGCCCCTTGACCCGCTATCCAGGTCAAAAGTAAAGGCACCCCTTACTTATTGAGCAAGGGGCCAAGTCGAACAGATGAATTAACCTGTTTATTCAAGTGTGAACCACAGCTGCAGGTACAGGACAAAGTAGAGCGAACGCAAAGAACGTGGGAAAGAAGCAAAGTACACAACCACAAGTACACAACTACACAAGTGCTCAGGTAACAAAAAATCTCAATCTCATATATATATATATATATCATGAATGTCTGAGTACATGTGTGAGGGTGGAGGAGTACAAGTAAGTCTCTCACCTCTCGCCTCCACCCTCCTCTCTCCTACTCTCTACCTCGTCCTCGCCGTCCCGAGGAGGCGCTGGTGGAGGGGGCATGGGCCCCAGTGAAGAAGATGGAACTCGAACTTGGCCCCCCGCCTCGCTCCTCTCTCGAAGAGAAGAACCCGCCACAAAGGTGGAGCTGGTGAAGGAGTACCCCCCAGCACGCGCTCGCTCACGCCCTCGCTGGAGACACTCCTCAGACACTCGTAGCCGCTCCTGAGAAAGGGCCAGCTGCGTCCTCAGGTCCGCCAGCTCACGCTCACGTGCCGCCACCTGCTCCTGGTACCGGGCACAGTTTGTCTGCTGCTGCTCGTGGTGCCGGTCACGGTCCGCCAGGTGCTCCTCTCGCTCTCGAGCGCTCTCTCGTCGCTCCAGCTCAAGGGCAACACGCAACTCTGCCACGTCCTGAGGCAGCTCCTCCCGTCGCCTCAGGGACCGCTCCAGCTCTGTAATCCGCTGCTCGCGGATCGCCAACTCTGTCCCGGCCATGGCAGCCTGGGTACGTGCCGCCTGTAACTGTCTGGTCTGCAAACAGGTAAACAAATCATCAGTTCCCTTGTGCAATAATTCATGAAATAAGCAATACATGACGGAAAGTAAATCACTCACCTGGGCAGTCATCGCCTGCTGTCCCTCGCAGATGCAAGTAAGAGCGGCTCGAAGCTCCTCAGTCTGAAAAGAAATGAATTTCATCAGTGCACAATGCAATATATAATCAATATTTGAATGAGGTTTGAGTTTTGGAATTTACCCGTGAGGCGAGGTCGCGCTCTGCAGCCTCGGCCCGTGTAACCGCTCCCGCTAGCTGGTCTGCTAGTGCAGTCACCTCTGCACTGGGTCCCCTCGAGCTGGAGGCTTCCCCCGTGTCTCTCCCTACGGCTCCCTGCTGGGCACTCTGCATTTATTGAGATCGTCAGTGGCTAATCATCAATAATTCAACAAAAATTCATTTGCATATAGAAATAATTTAAACACTCACCAGGGTCTCGAGGTCGGCCCGTGTGGCAGCTAGCTGGTCCTCCAGGCTGTGTAGATGGGCCTGTGTATCCATCGCCGCTATGTCCCGTGCATCCTGCATCCATTTCACATTAGTCGCATAATAGAAATACATAAGCACTTGCATTTAGTTTAAAAGCAATTGCATTCATACATACCCCTAGGACCCTCATCTGGGGTCGGCCGGCGTATACCTCCCAGTAGCGCCGGAGGTACTCGGAGCTGTCGGTCGCCTGGGAGGTGACTCGGGTCCCGCCTCGCCGCCAGTCGGCGTACTGGTCCTCGAACCGCACTCTCCAGTCGATCGCCTTCGTGCGACCGCGCGTCTTCTTCCCGATCCCTCGCGGCTCCCCAACCTATATCCACTCCTGGTGTAGGCCCAGGGTCCTCATCACCAGTCTAAGCCGTAACGGCTCGATCTCGCTCAAGCAGTGAACCCAAAGCTCATGCTTAAAGCAAGGTCGCCCTGCTACGACCCATGGCTGGCCCTCGTCGGTCATCCCCTCGTAAGGCCTCCATCGCACCTGCATCCATGAACATGCATGTCATCTCATCATAATCATAATAAATTCAAATAAACATAAAAAAAATGCATATCATGCATACCAGCGAGGGAGGGAAGTCTCGGAACTCTCTCCGTAGTACCCACAACTCGTAGCCGAGTGGGGCTCCAAACACAACCGGCAGCCAGCGCCGTGCTAGAGGGAAAGCACCCTCACCTCCTGGCCGTGGGTCGGTGCGCCCCATGGGCATGTACAGATGGCTCCAAACCTGCATCCATGCATTGCATTAGTGAGGCATTCACATGTATAAAAAGGCAAAAAAAAAAGAAGAAAAAAAGAAAAAAGAAAGAAAAAAAGTATATAAGTGCATACCTGAAGAAAAGGTGAGAAGCCACTGACGGTCGTCTCTCGTCCTGTCCCCGTGGATAGGTCAGCTAGTAAGTGCGCCAGCAGCGCCGCTCCCCAGGCGTATCTGCCGACTCCCTCTAAGTCCTCGAGGATCCCTAGGAATCGGCAGTTGATGACGTCGCCCTTCGTGCCGAGCAATAGCCTCTCAAGCAGCAGCAGTAGGAACCTCCTCAAGTCTCGGTCTGCTCTCTCCCTGTCGGCTGGGTCCTGGCAATAGGCTGCCCTAGCCCAACCTCTGTGAGAACTGCTCTAAGGACTCCCCTGACCTATGCCTAGCATCCCCCAAGCCCATCACTGTAGTCAGGTCGGTGCGGAAGATAGTCCTACACTCGCTAGGTGTCTCGTAGACCATCTCTAGCCCTAGCAGTCTCTCGGCCAGCTCGGTATAGTCTGGTAAGGTGATCCCGCTCACTGCCTCACCATCTACCCTCAACCCAGTGATCCTAGCTACATCCTCCAGGGTAGGGACCATATGCCCCCAAGGCATCAGGAATTCCCGGCTAGTCCTATCCCATCTCTCCCTCAGAACCTGGATAAGTGGTAGGTCGGGTCTGACTGGCTCTATGCTAAGAAAGGCCCCAAACCCCATGGCATCTACCCTGGCTCTCTGGAACTCGGGGAGGCCGTAATATGCTGCCCGGACCATGACCCAGGAGATCTGTGTCCTCATCAACCCCTGCACGCATAAAGAAAGAAAGTTTGGCTTAATTAATCAATTATTCTGGTTGAAATTCACTTAATTGCCTTGGTATAAGATGTTGATGTAATTAACGACCATCCCCAGGTCGTGGTTTGTTTAATTGGCGCCTCTGAGGAGGGCGTGGTTTTTAAGTGAGCTTTGAATTAACGACCTACCCTAGGTCGTTGTTTATCTAAGAGACGCCCCGGTGGGAGGCGTGGTTTTGAAGTTAATTTCTAAATTCCTAAAAGGTTTTTCAATTGACGCCCGTCCCAGGGTCGTCATTTCATTAAGTAACGCCTCTGAATGGGACGTTTTTCTTAAATGAGTTGTGGGCCTAGAAATATGTTCCGGAATTGTTTAAATGGACGACCATCCCTATGGTCGTTATCTGTTGAATTGACGCCCCGATGGGGGGCGTTGTTTTCTAGGGTTTTTGAAAATAAAATAAAAACGGCATGCGATATAAATCATGGGAAAAATATATAATTGAACAAATGCACGGAATTAACAGCATGATTGATATAAAAAAATGATAATTCAAATGGACGACATGCTGAAGGGCGTGTTCTCATGGAGATCAGTTATTTTTCAGAAAATGAAATGAATTAACGACCCAGGGTTGGGCGTCTTCTTCTTAAATCACGACGCCCCTGCGGGCGTCTTCTCTCTGAGTCTCAGGTTCTTCAACCCGAGGGCTATGGAAAATGAAAAAAAATGGAAATAAAAATAAAAAAAATGGAAAAGATGGGGTTTTGGGGGCTTACCTTCTGTCGTCTAGATTCAACAACCCCTCCACGGAGTTGTTGTCGGGGTTGCCGTGGCCGCCGGAGTTGGCCACGGCGAGGCACGACCACCGCCGGGGTTTCCTCCTCTCCACCTTCTTCTTCATCTCCTTCCTCTTCGTCTTCTCCTTCTTCGTCCTCACCACCTTCATCGCCTCCTTCTTCTCCTTCATTCTCTTCTTCTTCTTCGATCCGTTCTTCCTCGTTGCCGGCCTCCGCCACCGGAGCCTCCTCGGTCGCCGCCGGCGGAGCTTCCTCCACGACGTGCTCCTCCTCCATGGCGCCGTGCTCGCCGTCCAGGTCCACAACTTCGGGGGCCGAGACCCTTTGCCTTTTGTGTCCACCGCCGGCCATGGCTAGGGGGTGAGGGGAAGAGAGAATGAGAGAGATAGAGAGTGGGGGAGGGTTCGGTTAGGGTTTGCAGTAGGAGAGAAAGAGGGAAAGAGGACGAAGGAAGAAGAAGAAAGGAGGGAAAGTTAAGTCGAACGGTCAAAAAGAATTAACGACTTAAGGAAGGCCGTGTCTTATGGAATTAACGACTGAAACCATGGGCGTTTCTTAATAATTGACGACATTGCTTAAGGCGTTATTTTTGTTTGCATGGGAAATGATAACCGTCGTCAAACGCATTTAATGGGGATTGATTGATGTGATGGAAATCATCATTACTGTTTTTGATTAACGTCTGAGTTGGAGGCGTTGCTTACATGAAACGTGGCTTTGCTGAAGGCGTTACTTTTGGGTCTTTAACGAATACTTTTCGGAATATAAATCGAATTAACGCCTTGTCTTAAGACGTTATTCAGTTAACGCCCACAGGTGAAGGCGTCCATTATGATAGACAATCATTGAAGACGACGTATGCTGAGGCGTCATTTATGGAATTGACGACATTGGTTGAGTCGTTATTTGCAACAGAACCGCAGGTTATTGGAAGATTTGATCAGAATCATTGTGTTATGGCTCAATCAGAATATTATCATTGATTTATTGGAAGAAAAAGATTACATTGCTTCAATGAACCATTTTGGGCCTCAAGCTTCTTCAAGCTATTACATAAGACTTCCACTGTTCTCTGTCTTCTTCTAAGTTCTCCACAGGTTGATGGGTCTTGTTGATTTTCCACAGAGCTTGGATAGTTGTGCACTCTTCTCCATCTTCGTTGCTGCCGAGGTCCCGTATCTTGATCGGAGGGAGATGAGATGGATCTTCAAGCATTTGCCGTGGAAGCCCAAGTTGAGGAAGGCACCGATGTGAGTTATATAGAATGAATTCTGAAGCGCCTATAAGTCGAAGGTCCGTCCCGGGAGAGAATCGTTCGCGGAGTTCTTGAGTCTTGAGTATTCCCGGGGCGCAAGTAAAAAGGTTCTTTGGCATTACCTTGAGATGTTCTCTCCATTCCACTCTCTTTTTGATTTGAGGTATCCGGTTCATCACTCTATTGCTTATTCCTAATGAACCGGTCATGTAAGAGAGTGGGCTTTTTGAAAAGATTCTAGAAGGTTGTTGGGTCTCCTCACATGGATCGAACTTGAAGTGGAGATCTACCCAACTTGAGAATGCTAGCATGCATCCATGAATGGGTCTTCCCATTGCCGCCGAGGTAAGCCCGCTATAGAGATAGGCTAGAATTGCCGCTCCCGCTCTCTCTCCTTCCCATAGGCTCACTATTGCGCTTAATTGGGATTCTTCCAAGAAGTCTTCCGTGGATGGAAATAGGATTGCTCCTGCCAAGCACACCACGAAAGCCTTCGCCACCCGCTCTATCTCTTCATCTTCTTTAGCTTGATCGGATCTCTTGTACACCCAAGAAGCAAGCTTTAGGAGATTGATTCCCTTGGTAGCTTTGATCTGGTTCACTAAGTTTGGGCTGGGAATTAAACTTGTTAGTATCTCATGTGAGGAGATTGGTCTTGGCATGATGGCCATCTTTTCCTCTTCTCCTTGCTTCATCTTCTTTAGGCCCAAGAGCATCTCTAGTTCTTCTAACAGGATTGTGGCTTAAAAAGTCGAGAAAAGGAAGGTATGAGTGGAAGGGTGCCATATTTCAACTAAAGCTCCTATGGCAGCCCAATCAAGGTGAATCTGGTCATAGTGTTTGGCATGAGTGATTAGGCCTAAGAGGTGCCATCTTGCTAAGTAGACCCTCATGTCTGAAGAGAACTTGGAGAGAAGAAGAGGCAGCCATTTAATCTTTGTGAATCTCCTGGCCCCTGGAACGTTTGGATAATCCTGTAGGTAAAAGAAAGGAACAGAGAGAAGGATGAGAATACTATTCAGAAGGACTATGAAGATATGAAAGAAAGAACAGAAGGAAACAATTCCACTTTACCTGGTTCATGGTAATCCGGCTGCTTATATGCCCATTGATTTCGGTTAGTCTGAGAGTGGAACTCTTGGATCTTTTAATAGCTCTCTCCATCTTCGGTCTGCAAGTAGAGCTTGAGCGGTCGCAGCACCTGTGAACAGACAGAGGAAGCAGAAGAAGCAGGAATTCGATGAATGTGCTTTGATCATAAGGAAGTTTCTTCCTTTTTATAGAAGTTTGGAGAGTTTAATGCCCGTTCGGAATTGCAGGTTGATTACCATTAGGATTGGGCTTAGCTTTCGAGTCGGAGACGGAAGCGCGTTGTTAATTAACGTCCTCTCTTGGGGCGTCAATTGTTGAATTGACGACTTGACCGAGGTCGTGTTTTATTTAGCATCTCCAGGAGGGTCGTCTTCTTCTTAAACTCTCGGTGCATTTAACGCCTAGATGAAAGGCGTTTTTCATATTTTTGATGCCTTGATGTCAGTCGTCTTTCATATTTTGACGCCATGCACTCCAGTCGTTATTTTGTTGACTTGCATATTTGATTCTCCATGTGCTTTGATGAACTTAAGTGCTATCTTTTAATTGGAGTTATTTTTGGTTAAGCACTTATGATCATATTTTGCTTTGCTTTGAGATAACTAATGAGTTTTTAAGTGCAGAAGATTGCAGAGTTCGAGGAGCGTGGGTCATGTGTCGGAGTATCATCGCTCTGTTTTTGTGTTTCTTTCCTGTAAGCATTGTTACTATATGGTATCTACGCTATTATAGCATATCAAGGACCTTGTGGTTCTGATGAACCTGGAATTTGAGTTCCCCTTCATCAAAAACGGTGATAATTCCAGGAGAGTCTTGATCACACGGATAGGCTGTTGAGTCATTAAAGGTCTGGGATGATGGTTCCATTTTCTGGGTTGATGCGCGGACAAACGGGCTTCGGCTTAGTGTCAGCTCAGAGATCTGGACTCTTGACCAAATCTAGATGGCTTAGCAATATTATCCTTGATTATTTTTTATTTTTAGTTTGTTTTATCTTTTCCTTTTAGCCCAGCATGCATCATGTAGGACTTTGAGCTTCGTGCTGAAAATCTTCATATTATGGCAATAATGAAGGTCACTCGCTCTTGATTGAGTTGACATGAGACATTCCACTCCAAATTGAGTACTTTATTCTCTCTGAAGCCGCTCAGGTTAGTTCCTTGAAACTGTTCCTTTGCTGGATCTTCATCTCAATTCCCTTTATTTTTCTTCAAATCCACCTTGGTTGTAGCACGTCCACATTGGCTGGTAACCGCTCTCCAATGGTGTCTCCCTGTCGTGCCCACGTGCACATTTTATTTACTTAGTTTAGTCTCCTTTATCCAGTAAATCGATGCTTTCTTGGAATCACCCGGAGTTTGTTCCACTTTGAATCTTGGAAAGATTTCCAATGCTTAGTGTATAAGGTGTGTCACATCACACCTTGGCATCTACTTATCAGTTCATTCCACTTCATTACACTTTCGTTTCATTCCGTCTCAGTGCCTTGCAAAGCAGACGCCAAGGCGGGACAGCTGTAGACACGCCAAAATTGACGCTTTGTTGATCAAATCTCATGTCACTATGTTAACGCCCCAAAGTGAACTTCAATATTTCTATAATATAAAGTTTTTCTATTTTTGTGTGTTTTTGTGATTTATTCTTGGGTTTTTTTGGTGATTCACGACTTGAAGAGGGGCGTGTTTTAAATAGCGACCTAATCTGGGGCGTGTTCTTGAAAAAGGACGACCACAGGTAAGGGCGTCAATTCCTGGTATTTTACGAGTATCGCTCAAATTGGAAAATCAATTATTAACGTCCTTCCATAGGGCGTGTTTTGTTTAACGCCTTTGCTTCAGGCGTCTTTTCACAATTTTTAAATAAAGAAGGCTTTTATTACCAAAATTGAATCCAGGAAGTGACGCCTTGATCCCGGTCGTGTTTTGAATTAACGCCCTGGAGCAGGTCGTCAATTCTGAATTGACGCCCTTTGGTAGGTCGTGTCTCACCCTTTCGTGTCCTGCTTAAACTCGCCTTTCCTGAAGAGTTCCCTGCCTTTCTTGGTCACCTTGCTCGATCTGGGAACTAGAGTCCTTGTCGTTAATGGCCACTGCCTAGTCTTATCTTCCCAAATCTATGTTTATCTTGATCGAAACCCTATAAAAGAGTCACCTGGTTGATCTCGCGCGAGGTTAGAGACAGAGAGAGAGAGAGACAGACATATACGCACACACACAGAGAGGTTAACGGGTGCTGGCGATTGAGATTAAGAGCTATTGATCTCTTCTGCTTCCTCCTGCTGCTCCATCCGAAGCAAAGTGTTTTTCCCTTTACTGTTTACAGGAACAGCAGGGGTCTTTTTCTTCTCTTCATTGTTGTTTGTCGTCTCATCTTATCATCGTATAGCCTTTTCCTTGCATTAGTTTTATTGCATCTCTCCTCTCCCTAATTCTTTAGGGGTTTTAAAATAAACAAAAGGTGCACGCTTTATGCTCTTCTTTCATCACCATCTTTTCATCTTTGGATTGATACTACACTCACGTTTGGCTGATCTCTTTTTCTTTTATTTGTTTGTTCTTTGTTCAAAGGTAATCAAAGAGGAAAACCCCCTTCATTGGTCGGCCGATAGAAGGTGGAGGAAGGAACCACATCCATCCCGCATCCTATTATCACCAGGTATTCGCGATCATCTTTTCTTCTTATTGAGGTAACCCCTCTGGCGATCACTCTCCTTGGTAGCACCACGTGCTCTTTTACTTCCTTTTTCATTATTCTTCTTATGCATATGCTTATATTTTTCTTAAAAGTGGATTATTTTCCATGATTCACAATCCGCATTAGGATTATGCTGACGCAAGGATTTAGGTTTCATCTGGCCATAGACTGAAGGTCTAAGCCAAGTTCCTTGGTTAAGACTAGGAGGCCATGGGCACCAAGTTAAGTGGCATCATCGACATTGGTAGAATGCCGAGCAAGGAATCACCTATTTCAGTAGGACCGAAAGCTGGTGTGAAGTAGTGACTCATTACAAGAGTCTTGTAGAGGTTTGTTCATTGTGGGGTGTGGGTTTTAGTTGATCGCCGTACTGAGGCAGTGGCGCATAGTATAGCTTTTGGTGCTTCCCATTGAGGGGTGGGAATTGAACTTCCCCTCGGTGGTTGACGAGGACGTAAGCTCCGCCTTCGTAGACTTTCTGTACCACATAGGGTCCTGTCCAATTTTCATTTAATTTGCCTTTTGGATTGGCTGCCATCACTTCTTTTCTTTTGATCATAACAAGGTCCCCTTTCTTGAATTCATGATCTTTGACAAGCTTGTTGAAGGCGCGTGCCATACGGGCTTGGTAGACCTATATATTCTGCTGGACTTTGAGCCATTGCCCTTCTAAATCGAAGAGTTCCTCTAGTCTTCTTTCTATATTTGCTTGGCCGTCTTTGACCAGTTCATGCTAGATGGCAACCCTTAGTGAGGGTATCTCAAACTCTATCGGGACGACTGCTTCTGAGCCATACACCAGCGAGAACGGTGAGCAACCCGTCGGGGTCTTGTACACAGTACGATATGCCACAGCGCCTCGTACATTCTATCCTCCCAATCTTTCTTGCTAGAGCTGACTGTCTTGGCAAGAAGTGTGCAAAGAGTCTTGTTGAAAGCTTCAACCAACCCATTTGCTTATGGGTTGTACGAAGTGGATGTCCTCCAATCAATCTTTAATTTATCGGCTAGCTTGTAGACCTTCTGATTCCGAAAATGGCTTCCGTTGTTGGAGATGATTCGATCGGGCACATCGAATCGAAATATAATATTCCGATGGATAAATCTGACCACGATTTCGCCCGTCACTTCTTTTAGTGCTATAGCCTCCGCCCAGCAGGAGAAGTAATATGTTGCTGCTAGAATATATCTGCATCCTAATGAGGACGGGGGTAGCGGGCCCACGACATCGGTGCCCCGTTGAGTAAACGGCCAGCTAGGTGTGTTGACAAGTTTTTCTTCTTTCCCTACTTCTAACTCAAAAGTAAATACGCCAAAATAAAGGAATGAACTAAAAAGGGGGAAAGGACAACCGATGAACTACTCACGCACAAAAGAATGTTGTGATCGCCACCAAGATACATAGCACAATAGGAGGGTACCACATACCTTAGAAAGGGGGAGAAAAGAGTGGAGACACTCGCCAAGGGATGCAACGCTGGCACAGTAAATGGTCATGTGGAGACCGCTTAAGCGTGTAAAAGGCTGCTTGACTGGCCGCGCACAGCACTGCAAAGGAACGCGGGAAGAACGGTGGTTTAGAGCCTAGACGGTCCGAACTCGGCCGCGCACAAGAGATGGACGGTCCACGGAAGACCGCTCACAACTGAAGATAGGCGAAGATAAACCGCATAAGGCCGCCAGACCCCCGAACTAAGGGACTTGATCCTCCACCCCTTCCGGCCGGCCAGAGGGGATGGACCTCATGCTAAAGCTTCTGCTGACCTGCAAAACATAGTAAAAGACAAGAAAACACCACCCAAATTAGCCTTGTTAAGTGTAGTATCTATAAAAGTGAATGAAAAACTAAGCACATGTTGGAATGGGGAATACCTGGGGGGTTGGGTTTTTAACCCCTATGGGACGTGAAAAATAATAGGAGTGGTGATAGAATGGGGATGACAGTGAAAAACGTGGATGAAAGAATGACTTAGACGCTTAGACCAAAACACTAAATAAACACTACTCCCTGCACCGAAGGCTTGGACGGATGTAGAAAGCCTTCCTCCCTTACTGCGGTTCACTCAAGAATTCGGCAGCACTTCATCGCGAACGCAAAATCTCCTTCCTTTCAAGCTTGAACTAAGGGTGCTATTTATAGACCCCTGAAAGTCCACTCGAAATTGAGGGGTTTTCAGCGAAAATTAGGTCGAGATTGTGAAAGATAAATTAAAGATAATATCACCAGCTTTCACCGGGATCAAACGGAACTCAATTTGGTTGAGAATCCACAGAGAAAATCGAGGATTAAGCAGCCCATTCAACCATGGATGGAGAGAGAAAATCTGTTAAGGCCAGGATTTTAGCTGCATACGCGGTCGATCGATTGACCGCCCACACTCATACACGGTCGATTTATAGACCGTCTACAGGTGTCGGTGGTAAATAGACAAATATATAAATACACCATTTATCCCAGCGAATGGACCGAGTGGCACGGCGTAGGACTCTCAAGATAAAAACGGTCTACCACTAGACCGCTCCAAAATCCACACGGTCCATTCCCAGACCGCGTACCCGATGTCGGTGATAAATCAAATAGAAACAGGATAAATAGATAATTATCTGAAAATCATCCCGTTTAGGACTCTAGCCAATAAACGGTCCAATGAAGGACCGCCCGACAAACATATACGGTCTAATGGGAGGCCGTCTATGAGGATGTCGGTGAAAATTCAAAAAATAGCCTATTAATCCCAAGATAAGTCACACAGTCTCCAAAGCGACTGCCCAACCTCCAAACAGTCTATCGCTAGACCGCCTATATGCATGGGCGGTGGAAATTAATAAAATGGGACAAATAAGCTCATTTATCTCTAAAACCAAATGAAATCAAGGCCAACTAAGCCCGACTTTGAGAGCAAACCTAGCCAAGGAGGAATTAACCATAAAATAAGCCCAAAGACATGCCTAAAAATGGCCCAATGAGTAATGGACAACTTGAGGCATCAACAATAGGAGTAAAAAGAATGACTCAACTCAAAGGCAAAAAATGGGTGTCAACAAGGTGCTGTCTGATGTAGGTGTATCGGGGGCCTTCTTGGGACCATGGCATGCTCCTGGCATTTATGGCACGACTTGGCATACTTGCAGCAGTCATCGAACATAGTCGGCTAGTAGTATCCCAATTTCTTAATTTCAATTTTCATCTTCGGCCTGGCTTGATGGGCGCCAGCCGATCCGACATGGATCTCTCTCAAGACCGTCCAAACTTCCTCCATTGATAGACATCAGAGGAGTATCTTTCTTTTAGCGTCTGCCATAATCCGGAACAAGGTTCCGTTCCTGAATTCATAGGAATCTTTTAGTCTGATTAATCTGATCTTCTATTACCTTTGCTTGGGTAGTTGCTGGCATTTAAACCATTGTATCATAGGTTCCCTCCAGTCAGGTGAGCCGACTATTTCTGCTATTGCAGTTTTACATTCTTTTTCGTTTGTCTCCTCTATCATGCTGGGAACCTGGAGTCTGTTTATCACAGTTATATTGAGAGATGCATCTGGCGGGACTGCCAGCGGGCTTGCTAGTTTTGCTAGCGCATCTGCTTGAGCATTTTGATTTTGGCCGACATGGTTTATTTCAATGAAGTAGAATTGCTGCATGAGCTTTTTTGCTTTGGTGCAGTAAGGAAGTAATGCTGGCTTTCAGACATCAAATTGTCCCTGAATCTGCTTGACGATTAGCATTGAATCGCCGAATACTTACAGCATTTGAATCTCCATATGAAGAGCAATTTGAAGGCCAGTGATCAGGGCTTCATATTCTGGCTCATTGTTTGTGCAAGGCTTGTTGATTGTGCATGATGTATGCAACACTTCTCCTTCCGAGGAGTTGAGGATGTCGCCTGCTCTGGCCCTTATCCTTGTCTATCCCGTTTGGGATATTTCTATTCTAGATGCCCCATCAAAGTAGAGCTTCCATATAGCTTGACGGACTTAATCCACTTCAAGTGTTTCATCATCTGGAAGCTCTGTAATCAATGGAGAATCTTCAGGCATCGGATGCGCTGTAAAGAAATCAGCTATGGTCTGGCCTTTGATGGCCTTTTGCAGCACATAGGTCATATCGAACTCCATCAGGGTGACGGCCCATTTACCTAGTCGTTCTTTCAAAGCTGGTTGAGACAATATGTATTTGATTGGATCAGCCCTTGATATTAGCTACACTTCGTGGGATAGCATGTAGTGCCTCATCTTCTTGACCGCAAAGATCAATGCAATGCAAATCTTCTCAATCGGGGTGTATTTTGATTCTGTCCCCACTAATCTTCGACTAAGGTAATAAAGCGCCTACTCCTTTCCCTCGTCATTATTCTGGGCCAGCATTTCCCCTAGTGAACATTCAGTGGTGGTTATGTACAGAATTAACGGCCGCCCTTTGACAGGTGCCCCCAGCACAGGCGGGGTATTCAGATATTCTTTTAGCTGGTTGAAGGCCTTTTGGCACTCTTGACTCCAGCGGAATGGTATATCCTTCATCATTAGCTTGTGGAATGGCTGGCATCGTCTGGACAGATTGGAAATAAATCTGCGGATGTAAGCTAATCGGCCTTATAATGACTGCAATTCTGTTAAATTCCTCGGAGGGGGCAGCTCCTCAATAGCTTTGATCTTGGAGGGGTCTATTTCAATTCACTTATATCTGACAGCAAAGCCGAGGAATTTTCCACTTGAAACGTCAAATGTGCATTTCATCGGATTCATCTTTAGCTCGAACGGTCGCAGCCTTTCAAATATGATCTTGAGATCACCCAGGTGGTCTTCTCCTCTTCTGGTCTTGACGACCAAATCATCAATGTAGCATTTGACTTTGTTGTAGAGCAGCTCGTCGAATATCTTTGTCATCGCCCTTTGGTAAGTGGCGCCAACATTTTTGAGGTCGAAGGGAATTCTCTTGTAGTGAAATATCCCCTTTGGCGATCGAAAAGTCGTGTGAATTCTTTCATGTTCGGGGATCCATATTTCATTATACCCAGACGAACCGTCCATGAATGACAGTGCCTCGTGGTCAGTTGTAGCATCAATCATTACTTCAGTGATTGAGACTGGGAAGTCATCTTTCAGGCATTCTTTGTTCAAGTCCCGAAAGTCAACACATATCCGGATCTGGCCATTCTTCTTCTTGATAGGCACAATGTTGGCCAGCCATGTAGTATATTGATTTTATGCAACAAAGCTGACGTCTATGAGCTTGTCGACTTCTTTGCAAATTTGGTTTATTAGCTCCAGCCTCATCTGTCGGGGTGGTTGCTTCACTGGCTCAGCTTTTGGGTCGATAGCCAGCATGTGTTGAGTAACTTCAGGGTTGAGACCTAGCATTTCCGTATAATTCCAAGCAAAGTAGTCTCGGAATTCTTGGAGTAGCTGTATGTATTGCTTTCTCTCTTCTAGGAGAAGGAGTGCGCTGAGGAAGGTTGGCCTCGACTCCTCTTCCGTACCGAGGTTTATCTCGACTGGATCATCGACGGTAGCTTGGCCGCCGTCTTCTATCTCCGGTAGGGTCGGCTGCAAGTCGATGAAGCCTTCATCATCTTCTTCAATTTCAAGGGCATCATAGATGCTTTCTTCTTGCTTTAGCTTTTGAGTTTGTTGGGAAGTCAGCGATGAAGCTGGCAATGCAACTTCCGGGCAGTTTGGACGCTGGTCCGTAGACAGATTGCCCTTTAGGGCTGTACGGAGTTTCTTAAACTTTTATTCATGCGGGGCTTCATCAAGGGTCGTGACAACCTCTGCAATATTGGCTTCTTGCCTCTCTTGTGTTGTATCTTGTTTCTTCAGGATATCTCCCGTTCTTGAGAGCTGCGGGATTTCTTCTTGATCATCTAGGTAGTCGTCATAGACTTCCTTGGAAAGCCCATTGTAGCAGTGTATGCCGAAGTCGGTGATGAAGGCGGTCTTCTCGATATCTTCTGGATCCATTTTGATCTGGTGGTAGCCTGAATAGGCATCCAGGAAGCTGAGTATCTCGTTGCCTGAGGTTGAGTCAACCAGTTGGTCGATGCTCGGCAACGGATAGCAATCTTTTGGTGTGGCTTTGTTCAAGTCGGTGAAGTCCACGCACATTTGCCACTTTCCCGAAGCTTTTGGCATCAGGACGACGTTAGCTAGCCACGTCGGGTACAGGACCGATCTAAAAAGACCAGTCTTCTGCCCCTTGGTGACTTGCTCCTTGATGACCGTCTGCTTCTGTGGGGAGTGCTTCCTTCTACGTTGTTGTACGGGCTTCAAGGTCGGGTCAAGGTTGAGCTTATGCACTACTGTCTCTCCCGGTATCCCGGGGAGTTGATCATCAGACCATGCAAAGACTCGGATGTACTGGGAAAGAAATTCTTTGTACTGCTGCTGAACCTCGGATGGTAGGTCGGCTCCAATCTTTACTCCTAGGGTCGGGTCATCATTTAGGAAAACCGTTAACAACTCGCCTCTAGGCTCGGATGTTGCGGGTTTTTCCTCGACTTCTCGGGGGCCCTTGTTCTTCCTGTCCGGCCTTGTGGCTTCGACCAAGATAATGTAGCACCTTCTGGCTAATGCCTGGTTGCCCCGGACTTCCCCCACCCCATGTTTAGTAGGGAACTTCATCTTTTGGTGATAGGTAGAGGGCACCGCTTTCGTTCGGCTAAGGATCCCCTGGCCGAAGATTGTGTTGTATGCCATCATACCCTTGATCACTATGAAGTCCACCATAACCGTAACGGTTTTGGGTGAGGTGCCGAGAGTAACCGGTAGGCTCAGGCTCCCTCGGGATAAGTGGCCTGGCCATTGAACCCACAATGGGGGGTTCGGATCGGGCGGAGTTTAGACGGATTCTCCCCCATCTTAAGAAAATACTCATAAGACAATACATCAGGGGCGCTCCCATTGTCAACTAGAATCCTATCTACGTTACAATGGTTTATCGTAGCCGATACAACTAGGGCGTCGTCATACGGGGTGGTCAGCCCTTCCAGGTCTTGGTCAGAGAAGACTGACATGTGGCTCACTTGGCGGGGCCTTGGGAGGCTCGGTGGCTCGGCTCGCCTGCTCAGCATGACGCTTCCTTCCTCGGCTACTATCTCCTCCTGATGTAGCTCCTCCAGCGATGACATTGATGTGAACCCCGCGGGGGGTGTTATCGATCTCTTCTGGGACGCCTCGGTCTTCCTTATGCCCGGCCAAGAATCGGGATAGGTGTCCCTAGCGGACGAGGTGCTCGATCTCATCCTCGAGCTGGTGGCAATCGCCGGTATGATGCCCGTGGTCGCTGTGGAATAGGCAGTGCTTACTGCGATTGCGGTTCTTCGACTTCATTGGCTCGGGTTGGCGGAGGAGGCCCGAGCCTTTGATGTCTTCATAGATCTCGTACACCGGAGAGGTTAAGGGAGTGTACTGCTCGTACTTCCGGGACGGTTCCTTGTGCTCCCCGTCTCGGTTCCACCTTTTTCCTTGGCCCGAGCTTGGCTCGGGTGCTCGCTTCTTGTCCCCCTCCCGACCCGAACCGGTTGCGCCTCGGCATGCGCTGAGAACTTCTTTGCACTCAGCATGGCGTAAAGCCAGAGTCACTAGCTCGGCAAGGGTCGAGGGAGGGTGGAGGACAAGTTCACGGTGGAGGTTCTCGCCCCGGGTGCCTCCGGTCAGCGCGGTTATGGCCGAGGCAACGTCCAGGCGGGGCATTCTCAGGGCTTCCGACTTGAATCGGTTGATATAAGCCCGGAGTTTCTCCCCCTACGCATGTTTGAGAGCCAATAGCCCTACTACCGACCTTGGGGGGCCGCTACCGGTGAAACTCTCCTTGAACACTCGCCCCAATTGCTTGAAGTCCCGGATGGATCTGGGGGTGAGGGCCGGGAACCATGCTTGGGCGCCTTGGACCAAGGTGGTCACAAAGGCTCGGCACTTGATGGCGTCGGACGCCCCGTGAAGGGTCATCAGGGCGTCGAAGCTGTCGAAGTGGTTGGCCGGGTCACCCTGGACATCGTAAGACTTGAAGGTCGAAATGGAGATTCTCGGAGATATCTCTGCCTTCAAGATGCAGTGGGAGAATGGGGATTTCTCCTCATCCTCCGCTGGGGAGGTCTTCTGCAAGGCGTGTAAGGAGCGCTCCTGCTCTGCGAAGCGCCTCTCGAACTCTCGCAGTCGGAGGGATAACTCTGGCTGTTGTTGCACCGTGGGGCTAGGGGGCATGCTGGCGGGCTGTCCTGGTGTTCCCCAGGGACTTCGATCTCTGGGTGCGAACGGCGTGCCCCCGGTTTTCCCCTTCTCCCTCTTGCTCCGGAGGGGGGGCTTGTGAAGGTCCTCCTGACCTGTTGCGAATAAGCCACCGCCCTTGGAGGGTGAAGCGGCCTCCGACAGTGTGTTGGGATGCGTCTCCACAGGGAGGGCTTTCTGGAGGGATGCGTGACCTTCCTTCCCTGGCCGCCTGGGTCGTCATGAGCTCCACGAGGACGTCCAGTTTCGTGTTGAGGGCTTGGAAAGCATTAGCGCCCCCATTGGGTAGTAGCTCCACTGCCGCGAGCGGAGGCAGTTCGCCGGTTGGGGTGCTGGCGTTGGAGGGGGGGTTCTGTGTGGCCTGAGAGGGGGCCTCTCCCCCCGCCACCATGGCTTTTCCCCTGTCGTCGACGGACCTCCTCCCTGTACTCCTTCATACCATACTGGCTCTTTGATCGTTTCCCACAGACGGCGCCAGATGAAGAGAGGCGATCTCGCGCTGGTCCTGAGTTGGAGGAGATGATCACTGAACAGTGAACTGCAAAGAAGGGAAACGGATCAGGGGGGCCCAGGAAAGGTTCCCTGGGGAAAACCCTCCGATGCCTAAGTCAGTAGAGCAGTGGTGGAAGCTATGAAAAGAAGAAGAAGGAGATGCACGAGATCCCTCTCCACCAAGGTGGTGAAGTGGTTCCTGCTCAGGGAGTTTTAGGCGGGTGTTGGCCTTACCTTTCGCTGGAGGGAGTCCCAGGTTTAAATAGTGCGCCAGCCTCATGAGTCCCGTAAGTTGAGGAGTTTCAGGTGGGAGTTACGTCCTCGACGTGGGCTCTTTATGTCCTCGTCATGGGCTCTTTACGTCCTCGTCGTGGGCTTTTTATAGCCTTGAGGATTCGTGGGCCCCCTTATTCTCGTAAACTCCTGCTCAGAAAGGGTTCTCAATGGCAGCGTAGATAAGCAACCGTCGGTCGACCCAAGCGTGTGGAGTGCCAGCCCTGTCCCGGGCGATAGGCATAGCTCGGGTGTGGTTCGATCGGAGTGGACGCTGGGCGCCTGCCTTTATCTCGGCGAGGGGGATAGGTCGGGCGTGGGTCTTCCTCTGACCGGACCGACGCTCGGCCTTTCGAGCCTATTGGCCGCCTAGGAAGTGCTTGATCCCGAGTGAGCTTATTGGGCTTTTATGCTAAGTGGGCCTTGCGGGACGGTCACTTAGATGAGCTGGGCCTCGTTTGGTCTCGCTGGACCTAGTTCGGCCGCTCTTAGATGGGCTACAGAAATCCCCCTCTCCACCCATCATCCGCCAGAGTGGAGAAGGTGGCCACATCTGCTTTATAGCATTCTTTATCAGCCGCACCAGTCGCCCCCAGGGTTGGGGAGGTACACGCCCCTGTCATGGGATAGGGGTGACTATCTTCTATTCCTTCATGGGTGACCTTGGCCGCTTCGATAGCTTCTTTTGGGTGTGAGGTTTGCTTTGTTCATCTTCTGATGTTTCTTCAGGGGTTTGGTGACAGATGGAGATCACATGAACTCACCTCTTGTAAGCGCCTATTTCATGTGGGCATGGTGGGTCTACTGTATATTCCCTTATTTGGAGTTCACCCTTCTTGATCAGGCTCTGGGCAATATCTTTGAAAATATATCAGTCCTCGATCAAATGCCCCACCAGTCGATGATATGGGCAGAATCGAGGGTTATTGCTTTCTTTAGCATTTTTTGGCTTCTTGAGCTCCGGCAGAATAACTTTCTCATAGTGACAAGCCTATTCAAAAATCGCTGGTGTTTTCTCCCTTGGAAAGGAGTAGGGCTTCTTCATCTTCCCTCGGAGTGAGGAGCTTTGTTTTGCAGGTTCACTGGTCGAAGGTCTAGCCACTTTTTGAATCTTCATTTTCATCTGCTGAAAAGCATTGAGGGTGACGCCTCCAGAGTTGTTCCCTCGCTTCGCCATGGACGTAACAGGATAATATTTTGTCAGAAATGCTTCAACGTCAGCCACTATTGTATTGAGCTGGTCAAAGGTTTGGATTTCGATGCCAATTATCCTTCGGTGGATTTCTTTCTTCATACCTTATTTACAGATCTGGACGGCAGCTTCATGGCTCAACGAAGGCTCACATCTTGCGGCTAAGCCCCTCCATCTTTGGATATAATCATGGACAGGTTCATCATCTTCTTGTTTGTACATGAACAGCTCTACTTCGGTCGGCAGAGAGTGCTTTAGTGGTGCAAAATTGTCTTACCGGGGAAGAATGCCCCTTGTTAATTCAAACAGGCGTTTAGTCACTTCAGCCAGTTGCCTCTTCAATCTTTCAATCTCATGTTGTTGCTCGTATAGTAATGCGAGCATGGCAAGGTTATATCTGGAGAAATCTGGGGTCTGGCTCGGGCCATTGTCCCCTGTTGTAACATCGGGCAGGGGCAGTGGCACCTTATCACCACGAACAGTCGGGACCGATCCTTCAGAAGTAGACGTGCCCTCTTCCCTGTGTGGAAGCAGTCTCCACAGGAGTATTTCTTCATCTTGTACTTCGCTGTTTGGAGACACGTGTTGCTCCTGGCTTTTAGCTTCTTGTACAGTTGGATCTTATGGAGGGTCATCGCCAGCTGGGGCAAAGATAGATATCATATCTGCTTCATAGAATTCTTCCAGGGAGAAGCCCAAGCCAGGGTGCCGGGTAACCTGCAACAATTCTTTATCTAAGTTGGGTGGATACCACAACTTCTTGAACATTTGGTTCTGTCTTTCAACTTGGTAGAAGGGAATTTGCTACTTTCTGGCCATCTTCATCACCTTGTCGGTTATATCGGGCAGCCCCATGATCGGGATGACCGAATCTTAGATTTCTTTGGGGAGTTTGCAATCATCATCCCCCTTTACCGACTGTTCACTAGCGGAGTAAAACATTGTAGGTTGCCCCTCAGGATTGGGAACCACGAGGGTGTTTAGTAGTTTGACTGTTGGGCAGTCTATACCTGTAAGTGGTCTTGTGATTCCCGGCGGGACTTTCACACAACCCAGCAAGTCTTCGAGCTTTGGAGCTTCTGGCTCAGGGTAGATATCAGCTGGGATTGCCCTAAGCACTCTCTCGACTTCAGCAACGTGTGACACTTCCTGTTGAGCCACATAACCGGGCGGAGGCGGAGGGAACCAGTCGTCAGTTTCTGCAACTGAGCCTTCTCTTTATTCTGAGCTGGCTGAGAAGTCTGCTTCGACTTCTCCAAGTAAAGCGAGGCATCGAGTAGATGGCACTCAAACACCTCGAAGGGGTGTAAATCAGCGAAGATTCTCTCTTCTTTCCCATCTCGGGGGTACTTAATGCATTGGTGCAAAGTTGATGGCACCACCCGGTTCCGATGCAGCCACGGCCGGCCAAGCAGCGCCTTGTATGAGGTGTCGGCGTTGATGACATGAAACTGCACTTTAGTGGTGAAATCTCCCAGGGAAAGCTTGAACTCTGACACACCCATGGGGATTTCACATTTCTGGTTGAAACCAGCAATCTTCATATCCCTGACCTCGATCAGGTGCACATTGAAGTAATGCTTCTGATAGACCCGGTAAGGGAGTATATTTACTGCTGCCCCTGGGTCAACCAGAATTTTGTTAATGGGCTGGCCATTTAATTGCCCCCCTCATGTATAAGGGTCCGTTGTGGTCGGTAACCGGCAGGAGCATGTCTTCATCTGAAAAAGTGACAGCAGTTCCAGAGTACATCTTGGCAAAACAGCTCTCAAAGTACGTCGGGGTTTACAAGGCTGCGATAACGGCATGTCGTGTTTCTTCATCTAGGGAGAGTATCTCCCAGACATTGAATCTTGCTGGAATTCTTTTTAGTTGTTTCAGTATTCGAGCGCCAGCTCTTACATTAAACAATCTTGCTTCTTCAGGCTTGTTGTGCATGTTGCAGCCTGGCGTCGAAGCAATCGGCTCGACAGGCGGTCTATCTTATTCTTCGGGAATTGTCTGCTCCCGACACATCTGATCAGCTGGTTCTTTTATCTAGATGGGTTTAGAAACAGTGGCGATGCCTTCGCCACTTTCATCTGCCAGGGATGGCATACCCGAAGCCTAGGTAGAGGTGTTTTTAGCCTTTGACTGGGACTGCTAGCATGGCTGCTTGCCTTTCTTTGCCACCAGAAATTCAACGAAAGAGGGAGCTTCCTGGCTACTTGCATCTTCAGGGTAGAGGCCCGGTGGAGGCGGGACTCTTGTGCCCTTTACTTCAGGTTTCTGGAATTTGGTAGGGATGTTCACCCCTGAACATAATGTTGTGGTTAGCCAGGGGCAGATGTCCCCACTTTCTCCCAGATCTGGTGGCATGCTGGGAGGTAGAAGCTTCAGCCTGGCTAGCTTCAGCTGGCGTGAAATAGATTTCTTCATCACCTTCTTCAGAGCTTTGAGCTAAGTTGAACAAAGCTGACAGCGTGTTGCAGAAGACGATGCTACCTTTCTTTTTATTCTTCGATTTCTTCTTTTTCTTCTTTTTCTTCTTCTTTTCTGCAGGCATCTGCTCAGGTGGAGTATCTTTCAGAGCATTTCCTCCCCAAAATTCATCTTCAACTTCTTTTTCTACCTCGAGGGACTCTAAATGTTCCCAAGGGACATATTTTTTAAGCTGTACTGGTTGGAGCTTGGGTTGTTCATATTCATCTAACCCATTTATAATCTTCTGCAGCCGCTTGACGGCCGGGATGACTTCTTGATGTACTCACAATGGGGCTTGTTTCTTCTTATTATTGGTTGGTACTCTGATGACCATTCGAGGGGCCATATCATGCCAAACCGAAGTAATAGCTGGTGGAGCTGGTTGGGGTGTAATGCCACGAATTCAGACTCCCGGAGCAGGGTGGGATGCCGGTCTTCTTTTTGCTTTTGCAGGTATCATCTGCCAGTTCTCCTGGTCCTTTGCTGCGGTCAGCACAAAAACTTCATAAGTGTGCTTCGTACAAGCTTCTGGCACCTCCTCGGGCAATTGCTGATATAGTGATATCATATTAATAGTTGCCCCAAGATCGGGCATTTCATGCGGGTGCGGAGGATCCACCTCATGTTCACCCATCTATAGTTCTCCCTTTTTGATCATACTTTGAATCACATCCTTGAAGACATAGCAGTCTTCGATGGGGTGCCCAAGCATTTGATGGTACGAGCAGAAGCGAGGATCATCACTCCTCCTAGCATCACCTGGCCTCTTTGGGTCTGGTAGTGTGATCTTGTTATAGTGGGTAGCCCACTCAAACAAGACCCGGGTCTTTTCCTTCGGGAAAGAGTATAGCTTCTTCATCTTGTTCCGTAGGGAGGGGCCCTCTTGGCGTTCAGCTGGCTTAGTAGGAGGTGGATCAACAGCTCCTTTATCTTTTTCTTTTTGCTGCTCAAATGCCTTGAAGTCTATAGTGTGAACTTCCTTGGGTGCAAGCAGCGTATCGACTGATTTGACCTTCTGACTGGTGGCAGTAGGGGCAGAAGAATATCTTGAGAGGAAAATCTCGATTTCTGTGAACACATTATTTAATCGGTCAAAGGATCTAATTTCCATTCCTATCATCCTTTTGAGGACTTCTCTCTTCAGGTTTTGTTTACAAATCTGAACAGCATCTTCTTGATGTGGTGGACGCTTGCATCTCATGTTGAGATAGTGCCACCTCTTAATGTATTCCAGGGTTGTTTCATCATTTTTCTGCCTGGAAGCATACAATTCGGCCACAGCGACCTCCCTTTCAGCAACATGAAAGTGTTCGCGGAACTTCCGCTGCATATCTGGCCAGTCGCTAATGGACCCGATTGGTAGGTTCGAGTACCACTCAAATGTGAGTCCTGTAAGAGAAGACCCAAAGAATTTCAACAGGTAGGAGTCGTCTGCTGCCAGATCGCCCATCATGTTTGACGCGGCGGTGACATGGAAATGGATCGACGGCAACTCCTGACGGCACGGATGGGAACGGATAACTTGCTACCTCACGCAGCTCGGCCTCACGCCAGACGGTCTCACACCGGGCGACACTCAAACTTACAAGGAGAAAGAGGGAAGGGAAATGCAAGAGGGGAGAGCTCTCACACACAAAACAATCTTTCATTCAATTCTTATCATTCATACGTAACACACAACATTGGCCTCCTTATATAGGAAAAAAAGCCATAACAATAAGACCCTCAATCTTTTCTAATTGTGTTTATACCCTGGCCTAACAAGATAAAACCCACCCACCCACTTTTGACTTTGTGGGTTTAAATTATAATATTTTGACTCAATAAAAATAAAATACTTTGGCGGTTAAAACACAAATACCACCATAGTAAAATACATATACACATACGTACGGATACGTACTCAGGACGCCGAGTCTTCAAGCGAGTCTCTGAGCCATAAGCTCGGTGCAGTCAGTGCGGTGCGGCGTTGGCTCAGAGTAGTGGGCCCGGTAGTGGACCCGGTGTCCCCACCAACCCTCCCGGGGCGGCTGGAACTCGACTCCGTCGAGTAAGGGGGGGCACTGCTGTGGTAGTGCTCCAGCAGATCTGGATCGAGGCGCTGGAGATCTTCCCAGCTGATCCAGGAATCATCAGAAGGTGGATGGTCCCGCCAGTGGACAAGGTAGCGCTGGTACACCCTGCTCCGTGTAGTGGTCACCTGCTCATCCAGTACCCTCTCAATGTGCTCGCGCGGTACTCTCGAGGCTGTGGGACGCACAGGGGTGGGCTCACTCTCAATGGAAGGACAAGGCTCGAAAGGGTCACTAGGAATTGATGTGGGTTCCTTGTAGGCCACTAGGTCTGCCACATTAAAAGTCGAGCTAATCCCATATTCGGGAGGTAAGTCCACAACATACGTATTAGAGCCAATCTTCCGCAGAATTAGGAAGGGACCATCACTATGGACTTGCAACTTCTTAATGGCTCCCGAAGGGAGTCGTTCGGGTCGAACCCGTACCATAACCATGTCACCTACTTGAAATTCATGGTGACGCCTATGCGAAACAGCCAAGCGCTTGTAAGTTTCATTACTGAGGTTTATTTGCTTACTAATTGACTCATACAGACTTTTGACATGCTGTGTGAATTCCTCAGCTGACCTGGACGTCCTAGACTCGAGGGGAAGGGGAATGAGATCCACAGGTTTCCTAGGTTTGTATCCATGCATGACCTCAAATGGACTCATACATATGGACCGATTGACCAAATTGTTGTATGCAAATTCGGCTCTAGACAAGAGGAGATCCCAAGTGCCAGAATGTTCCCCTACGAGACACCTCAAAAGGTTTCCTAAACTCCTATTGACGACCTTGGTTTGCCCATCAGTTTGGGGGTGATAGATAGTGGAAAATTTTAGTTTGGTGCCAACTAGGTGCCAAAGTGTCTTCCAAAAATAGCTAGTGAACCGGACATCTCGGCCAGACACGATAGTTTGGGGGAGACCATGCAGACGCACGACTTCATCAAAGAACAAGTGGGCTACTCTAGATGCATCAGATGTTTTGGAACATGCAATGAAGTGGACCATCTTAGAGAACCTATCAACGACAACAAAGATGGAATCATGCTTGTGAGCAGTGCGAGGTAAACCAAGGATAAAATCCATGCTCACATCAACCCATGGTCGATCAGGAACGAGGAGAGGAGTGTAGAGACCAGTGTTCTGTTTGACCTATTTAGCCATTGTGCATGTCCTACACTGGGCTATAATCTTGGCCACATCTTTCTTTAGGCCAGGCCAATAGAAGGGCTCCTCCACATAATGGATGATCTTGTTGCGGCCAAAGTGACCAGCAAGACCTCCAGCATGCATTTCCCAAATCAGGAAGTCTCGAACAGAAGTCCTCGGGACACAGAGTTGTTGCCCTTGAAATAGAAAACCATCATGGAGTAGATATTCAGAAAAGGCTATCGAGGCTCCAGCAGACAGAGTAGAGTAGGTAGGGCCAAAATCAGGACACTCTCCATAGAGTTCCTTCATGCGGTCAAATCCGATGACCTCTACCCGAACAGTGGAAAGAAGGGAGACCCTTCGACTCAAGGCGTCGGCCGCCTTATTTTCTTTTTCAGCCTTATGTTTTAGGACAAATGTAAAAGACTGGAGGAATTCTACCCACCGACCATGCCTCGGGTTCAAGCCCTTCTGTGAGCTAAGGAATTTCAAAGCCTCATGGTCCGAGTATAAGACAAACTCTTGTGGTAAGAGATAGTGTCTCAAGTGTTTAAGGTCTTGGACCATGGCATAAAACTCCTTATCATAGGTGGAGTAACTAAGCTTTGCATCAGAAAGTTTCTCACTGAAATAAGCCACAGGGTGGCTCTCCTGACTAAGCACTCCACCTATTCCTACGCCATATGCATCACAGGATATCTCGAAGACTTTGGAAAAGTCTGGCAGGCGGAGGACAGGGGTTTTGGTCATGAGTTCCTTTATGGCACGAAAAGCCTGGGAGGCGGCTTTGGTCCACTCAAAATTCCCCTTACAGATACAATCCGTAATAGGTGCCATAATGGTGCTAAAACCCTGAATGAAGCGTCTGTAGAAAGTGGCTAGCCCATGGAAACTACGAACGTCGTGGACATTCTGGGGCTCTGGCCAATCTACTAAGGCTTGGACCTTAGATTGGTCCACATACACTCCTTGACTCGATACCACAAATCCAAGGAAAGTGACCCGGTCTGTCATGAATTCACATTTCTTAAGATTGGCAAATAGGGTTTCTCTCCTCAAAGTCTCGCAGACTTCCCTCAAATGATGGATGTGGTCCTGAGGGTTGTGGCTATAGATGAGAATGTCATCAAAGTAGACGACAACAAAGTGACCAATGAGGGGTCGAAGGATCTCCGTCATAAGCCGCATGAATGTGCTGGGGGCATTGGATAGCCCAAACGGCATGACGAGCCACTCATACATACCTTCTTTTGTTTTGAAGGTTGTCTTCCACTCATCCCCTAGTCAAATCTGGACCTGGTGGTAGCCACTTTTCAACTCAATCTTGGAAAATATGGTGGCTCCACTCATCATGTCAAGCATGCCATCAAGACGAGGAATGGAAAACATATACTTGATAGTGATCTTATTGATGGCGCGGCTGTCAACACACATCCACTAGGTGCCATCCTTCTTGGGTGTGAGCAAGGCAGGGACAGCACATGGGCTCTTGCTCACCCTGAGGAAACCTTTGTGGATAAGGTCCTCGACAATCCTTTGGAGCTCAACATGCTCCTTAGGGTTCAATCGGTAATGGGAAGGTTGGGTAGGGTGGACCCAGGGACAAGATCAATGGCGTGTTGTACATCACGCATGGGAGGGAGTTGTGAGGGCAAGTCCTCAGGGAAGATGTCCTGGAAGTCCTATAGGATTGCCTGGACTTCAGGTGGGACTGAGACTCGGGACTCCTCGGGGGTGATGGTGACAACAACAGCCCAGACAGGGGCACCTTCGGCAACCTCCCTATTCAGCTCACGAACACCTATGAAGTTAAGGCGCCTAACCGGGTCACAACCAACCTTAAGGGCCTTAGGAAGGGGTGTGATAGGTGCAGGAGAAGAGGGAATGAGAAGTTTCCCTTTAGTGGGGGTCCGAGGACTCTCTTGAACCTTGGGGGTCCTAGTGGGGGTGGAGGTGGAACTCTTTCCCGGGGTCACCTTTGGGGGTGTCGGGTACAGCTATATCTTCTTCCCATTGTGTGAGAAGGAACACTGATTGGACTGACCGAATGTAGTAAGGTCCACGTCATAGATCCACGGTCATCCTAGGATGATGCTACCGACCTTCATTGGCACTACATCGCATAAGATTTATCCTTGGTAGGACTGAAATTAGATGGGAATAACACATGTAGTGGTGAGTGGGATAGACGTGTCGTCAACCCAAGCCACGTTGTATGGCCTCGGATGAGGATGGGTAGGTAGGCCTAGGCGGGAGATAAAGTCTGACGAGACTGCATTGATACAGCTCCCGTTGTCAAAAATCACCTTGCAGGGTTGGGATTTCACCATAATGTATGTTTGGAAGATGGAGGTTCGACGCCAGTCGTCCTCCTAGGGGTGGGTTAGGATACAGCGAACTACACCTAGTCTTCCCTAGTTTGAACTCTCGACAATTTCTCCCACTTGCATGTACTCGACATGCGTTCCATCATACCCTGCATCCATTTCCTCAAACTAGGCGATGAGGTCAGGGTCAGTCTCATACCTCTCTATGAATTCTCCTTCTTGAGGTGGAAGTTCCACAGGCTGGGGGTCGGTGATGACCAAGGCTCGGGTGGGCCAGTTGGAGGCAATATGCCCTAGGTTATGGCACCTAAAGCAGCGAACTCCCGAGACAGGGGCTGGTTGGGAGGTGCTAGGGACGACTCCCTTTTCCTTGTCATCTCTCCTCTCAACTGGTGGAGTATACTCCAGCCTAGGCACAGCAGCGGGTGCAGGTAAGGGGTTCCGTGGGAAAGGAGTCGTAGGGGCAATGGCCCGGAGTGGGGTAGCAATAGGGACATAGGAAGTGGAGGAGTCATGTCTCTCAGAGTAGCGAACCATGGGGTTTCGGGACTCGGGTTGGCGGTAGGTGGGGACCCGAGGTGGGACCACCTTTTGAAACCGCTCGACATCCCAAGCAACCTGATAGGCATGTTTGAGAGTGTTAACTTCCCGTAGGAACAGCTCCCGCTGTATGCTCTCGTGTAGGCCAGCCCTAAACCATGAGAGGGTGACAGATGCATCCTCCATGACTCGACTTCGAAGGAAGAAGTCATCAAATTTGGCGATGTACTCGTCCACGGACTTTCCATCTTGGGTGAGTTTCTGCCATTGGTCTAAAAGATGCTGATGGTAGGAAGGTGGCAGATACTTCTCTCTCAATTTCTCCTTCATTTCTTCCAACGTGCTTATAGACTCCTCTCGTCTCCTGACTAGGAGATTCTCAACGTTACACCAGTAGGTTCTAGCTTGACCTAGGAGTTTCATTTTGGCAAACCTCACCCTTGTAGCAGGGGTCATGCGGCGATGCCAATCAAAATATTAGTCCATCCTGATCTCCCAATCAAGGTATGTGGCGGGGTTTAGGGACCCATCAAAACTCGGAGCGTCAATTTTGACGTTCCGGAGGATGATATCCTCATCATCGTGGTCTCTCTCTCGAGGCGCACAGGCCTCTTGCTCTCTACCTTGGGGAGCCTGATTCGGGCGGGCTTGCTCTCTTTCCTCCCAAGGATTGGCTATGGGATCGCCGTGGCCATTCACTCGTACTTCCTCTCCCTTCATTCGATCCTCTAAGGCTCGGATCCTCTCATCTAGTTCCGCTCGTAGTTGGCCTATGGATTCTTCAAAGTGGGCCACGAGATTGTGCTCGAGTTGGACTAGCATAGCAGTCAGGCTCTTTTGATCTATGGGTAGCGTTGAGGGGCGCTCTAGATGGCCGGATGAATTCCTAGACCAATGTGGCATCCACGATCTCGGACCTAAATGATGCAGTCCTGGGACCGATAATTAGCAAGCTATAGACCCGAATTTTGTTGGCTATTAGGCAAAGGGCCAATTTGAAGGGACCGATCAGGGAGAGTTGCTCGCTCGTAGGCGAAGTAGTTGTGGAACTACCTCCTGACAATTAGGGTGCTCTAATGCAATAATCTAGGGCCTAAGGATGGGTATATACAAGCTCTCACTTTCTGTCCACAGCGATGCACTCAGGAGACTGGCTGCATGGATCGGGCTCTCTCTCACTTCGCGCGGTAATTGAAAAGATACTAAATGAGCAAGTGAGGGGAGCACGTACCTAGCTAGACTGAAAAGTCTAACTCCGATCGGAGATGAAGGCGAGCGGGGACGTGTGTGCCCGCACGGCGTCGACGAAGCTTCACGGTTACAACAAATTCAATCCACGTAGGGAGGATTTAACTTATTACAAAATTGCTTTAAAATTTCCCACGCAGGGGAATAAATTAGATCAGACTTTCTCCTCGCATGGAGGCTTAGGGACGCTCACACCTTGTAAATTACGGACTGTGTGTCGGTGACCGGGTGACTCGACCGTCGGTCGAGCCGGAGTTGTGGACTTCGGGTGCCACAATCAATAAATTAATCCAAGAATATATATATTATATATACCCCAAATATATATATTATATATATAACACTCATCTTCTCAACTTTCAACCCTTTTTTTTCAAACTTTTTTTTTAAACTTGTTCAACTCTCCTTTTTTTACTTTTTCAAACTCTCATTTTCTATTTTTATTTTTTTTTTCAAACATTACCTACTCTCTTTTCAAATCTCTTTTTTTTGACCTTTTCTAACCCTTATTTTTTTCTACACGTATTTTTTTTCAAACTTTAACCTCCTTTTTTTGACTTTTTTTTAACACTGCATCAAGTTGTCAAACTTCTCCCGATCTTCCTGCACAAATCACACAACCCACGGCCCACGTGATACACTTTTTTTTTCTCTTTTTCAAACGGCCGCAACTTACGACCAGCGACTTTGCTTGTCACGGCACACTTTGATTGACTTCCTCAGACAGTCGCTACGCACGTGGGAGGCAGAATGGGGTTGCAGGTGGTGACCGACGGGGGGGAAGGGGCCAGCATACAGCCGACGTGGGAGTCGGCCAAGGTGACAGGAGGGAAGTTGGCTCTTCTCAACGCGAAGGCCAGGAGGGCTCATCGGTGCGTGCGTGCATGCACAGGGGGTGGACGAAGGGGGGGGGGTTTGCTTGTGAGCGCGTCCGGGTGAGAGAGAGGTGGTGTCCGGTGTGGTCGCGGGGGTGAGATGGCAGGCTGGACAGGGTTGCCGACGACTGTGATGTGAAGGGGGAGCGGCTGTCGCGGCAGTCGGTTAGGGAGAGAGGTGGAGGCGGTGGTTGCAGGAGATTAGCAGTGGGAGCTGGAGGCGGTTTTACAGGGAGAGAAAGAGGGAGGGAGAAGTTAGCACGGAGGCTGCGGTGCCTGGTTTATGCACAGGGGAGAGAAGGTGGCCAGTGGGGTGTGCGGCTAGCAGGGGCGACGTGGGGCTGTGGTTACAGTGGGTGGCGGAGGTGGGCGACTGGCTGGCTCGCACGAGCTCGAGCGCGGTCGGGGCAAGGGTGGTGTAGGGGCTGGCCATATGGGAGCGCGACGGCGGCCGGTGCAGGTGCGGTTGCGGTGGAGGGCGCTGCAGTCACGTCGGCAGGGGCGCGCTGAGGGGGCGCGCGGAAGAGGCGCTACGCGCGCGGGGCCGGGGCGCACAGGCGTGCTTCGGTCGGCGGTGTTCCCCGGCGCGTCGACGTCGAGGCGGGCGGCCCTCCGAGGGGCGGGGGCGCAGAGGGCGGGAGCACCGAGGTGGGATGTCGGGGGCACCGAGAGAGAGAGAGAGAAAGAGTGGGAGAGAGAGAGTACAGAGAGAGAGATACGCTGGAGGGAGAGAGAGAACCGAGAGAGAGAATAACAGAGAGGGAGATAAAAATAGAAAGAGAGAAATAGGGAGAGAGAGAGAGAGAACGCAGGGGTTTCTTCTCCTTTTTTTTCAAAATTTTTTTCTCTATTTTTTTTCTCCAAAACTCTTCTCAATCAAGATCTTTCTACTTCTCTTCTTTTTTTTTGTTTCTTCTCTGTTTCTTTTTTTTTCTAGCAATCTAGACAGAGAAAGATCGACGACCGAGACGTCGGGGTCGCGGAGGTGCCGTGTTAGGCTCTGATACCAATTCTGACGTGGCGGCGACGTGGAAATGGATCGACGGTAACTCCTCACGGCACGGACGGGAACGGATAACTTGTTACCTCACGCAGCTCGGCCTCATGCCGGACGGTCTCACACCAAGCGACACTCAAACTCACAAGGAGAAAGAGGGAAGGGAAATGCAAGAGGAGAGAGCTCTTACACACAAAATAATCTTTCATTCAGTTCTTATCATTCATACGTAACACACAACATTGGCCTCCTTATATAGGAAAAAAAGGCATAACAAAAAGACCCTCAATCTTTCCTAATTATGTTTATACCCTGGCCTAATAAGAGAAAACCCACCCACCCACTTTTGACTTTGTGGGTTTAAATTATAATATTTTGACTCAATAAAAATAAAATACTTTGGTGGTTAAAACACAAATACCACCATAGTAAAATACATACACACATACGTATGGATACATACTCAGGACGTCGAGTCTTCAAGTGAGTCTCCGAGCCATAAGCTCGGTGCAGATGGTGCGGTGCAGCGTCGGCTCCGAGTAGTGGGCCCGGTAGTGGACCCGGTGTCCCCACCAATGTTTATGTAATAGGCTATGTGCTCCTTTGGCGATCCTTGCTCATTGAACTTGTCAAACTTTGGAGGCTTGTTGATGCCAGGAGGAAGTCTTTTAACATCATGGTGTGCCAGATACGGCACTTTGTATACATCGAACGAGGCATAATCATCGCCACCTCGATCCGGCCACTAGCTTCATATATATTATTTGTTCGACCATCAGTTTGCTCACCATTGCGGGGTCCACCGGATCCCGATAGAAGTGCGCTTGCTGCATCTGAGGTGTTGCCAACACCGTAGCTTGAGGCATAGCAGTGGTAATCCCCTGAGGTTGAGGAGCTAGTGGTGGTATTGGGGCCATGCCCCTAGTAGAGTTGTGTAGTGGCTGAAAAGCCGTCATCTGACGTGAATCTTCGAGCTCATCGGCATCACACCATGATGTTTTAGGAGGAGCTTCCACCTGCTTTGAGGCTGACGCTTGCACGCTCAGCTCGCTCAATTGTTTCTTTAGCATCTCAATCTCCTGCTGGTATGTTGGCCCAGAGAGATGGCGAACAAGAAGGGGGGTTGAATTGTCCCCTTGTCGAGATGGCGGATTTTAAAGACTTTCTCACCCAATTACAACAGATATAAAATTAACTACGTTGATTAACTAAAACTCAAGTGAGATTAAAGATATTCTCTCAAGCTTTCTGATCTCTCTCGAATAGTTAATGCAACTAATCAGGGAAATTACGCTCAACACAGATAACGGAGGTAGCAATGTGCGATGATGCAGTGAATTGAAAATCTAATTGATGAACCTGTGAAGGAAGATAGAGGAAATGGTCAAACTCACAGTCAATCACATGAGACACAAGATTTTTAGGTGGTTCGGGACCACGACGGGCTCCCTACGTCCACCCCTCACCAACCGGGTGAGGCTTCACTACACGCTACTTTCGTAGCAACACGGGGACAAACCCCAACCACACACACACTGCTTCCGTAGCAATAACCACACGGGGACAAGCCCCAACACGCTGCCACTGCAGCACACACACACACGTTCGGGGAATGTACCCCGGACACGACAACCACACGGAGTCGCAGCTCCGTCCACACACAACACCACACGGGGAGTGTTTCCCCACAATAAACCCACACACGCGGAGATACAACTCCGCCCACACACAAGTGTTCTTGGTTTAATGAAAAGGAAAGATACACAATAAACCCTCAAACATATATGTATGCTGAAATGAACAAATAGAGATGAGAGAAGAAGAATTCCCCTCAAATCTTCAGTGAAATCACGTCCAAAGGAACAATGGGATGCGCCGAACGATCTATCCAGGGAGTGGAAGCTTCTACGTTCGTAGGAGACGCCCAAGGAGAACTTGTCTTCAACAGCTTTGGTCGAAGGTGCATCAAATCGGCAGATGAGGCTTGGTCTTGACGTCCTCCACTTCTTCTTCTTCCTCCTCCAGGTGGGGCGGCGCCCTCCTCTACCTTTTTCCTCTTTTCCTGCAAGCACGAATGAAGATCATAAGCTTAAGGATTATTTCATCCAATGGAAATCATACCCCATATATATATATGCTAAGATAGAATATGGAAATGAAGGAGCAAGAGATCCCCCTTTAAATTCTTCAATGCAACTCAAGGATAGAATGGAAGGGTGCACTTAGAAAGGATAAACCAAAGAGTAGAAGCAGTCGTCCCTTGTTGATCTGAACGCCTAGGTTGTAGATGGTGGAGAACAGCCGCAGCCGCCACCAGATCTGAGCTCAGGCTCTTGAACGCGATCCACAGCATCCTCTTCTTCCTCCTCCACAAGTGTGTGATGCCCTCTCCACCGTTCCTGCAAGAGTAGAACAATATCAGCCTAAGGGGTTGTTTCATCCGATGGAAATCATAGCCCATATATAGCCAATGTTAAACAAAACAAATAGACATAAAAGCCCCATGAGAAAACACTCTCAAATGCACTCCTAATGGTAGGGTATAACCCTAAGGACATTAGGGTAATATACCACCCCAATCGGACCTTTAAACCCATGGTTCGAAACCAAACCTTGAAACCCGATCCGGACGTAGCAAACAAAGTGTCGACCTCTAGGGTCGACACTTGTATCATCGATTTTTGCCCAAAAGCATAAAATCCAGAACCTAGTCAAAAGTGTCGACCCATGGGGTCGACCTTTTTTTCACGAGGTTCTGTCCTGAGATGAAATCAGGACCCAGGGTAAAAAGTGTCGACCCATGGGGTCGACCTTTTTTACCGGGGGTTCTGTTTTAGTTAAAACAGCTTAACCCAATATAAAGTGTCGACCCCATGGGTCGACACTTTTCCTGACAGTGGAAAAGTTCATTAAAACACATTGAAATACCACACTACAATCATTCAAAGTTCAAGTAACAAATACTTGAGCACATATGACATGTATACCCATATACAAGTCTAATTTCAACACAAATTCAATCCATTCACATTGAAGTTCAATATCCATGTGTTCTTACCATTCCCTTGCTCATTTGGGTGAAAAGCTCCAGCTGTACCTATATTTTCCAGATTTGAACTATTGCTTTTCATCCACTTTAAAATCAACCTACAAGTGTGTCCTTACCACCATTACCATGATTTGAAGATTAATTCCATCTAGAACCTGCACATGTACAAATTCTCACTAATCTCAATCTCAAGCTAACCAAATGACATGGTTATCTACTCCATTCTTTCAGCCTCAAACATATTTCAAACTCAAAGTTAGCAAGTGAAATATCCAATTCAATCCATATCAAGTGAGTCACTCAAGTCAACCAAATGACATGCTCATCTACTGAATTCATTCAGCAATCTAAAATTTATCAGGGAATAAATTCAAAGCAAGTCAACTCAAAAACACTCAAAGCACTCTACCATTAAGATCTGTACAATGTACCAACGTTTAACACCCCATTCATGGAGACATTCCAAGGCAAGACTTATCCACCACATGTATTCAATGCAATTGAAATACATAATCCAAATGCTACCAAATAAACTCAGAAACCTGATAAAAGCATTAAGCTTAGTCTTACCATGTAGAAGATCAATTGAACAACTACTCTTACCATGAGCATAATTAATTGGAAGCAGCTTACTCATTAATTCTGCATCAACAGTTGAACTTGATCTGACTGTTTAAAGATGACATTAGAAATAATGTCCATTAGGAAAATCTGAACACTCCATCAATCATCACTTAAATGATATGCATGAGAACATCAAATAACATTGAGTTCATTTCAAACCAAAGACCTAGGCTCAAAGAGCCAAGGGTCGACCCATGGGGTCAACCCATCCCGATGAGACAATTAAAACTGCCTTAGCAGTCCAATGCGAATTGAGATCACATCAAGGGCACTCCAAAGCAACTCAAACAAACATTCATGTGAGGCATAATCAGTTCATAAACATGAATAAGCATGAATTATAAATGCAGTTCAGAGCAAGTAACCATGGACAATAAGATATCACACATTTGTCAGTTCATTAAGAACACCAACATAATGTATCCATGAAGGCACCAATGCAAACATCAACATCAAGGATGTGTGCATGAAGGACCATTGTGTTTAAACCACCTACAAAACAAGATATCATAATGTTCGCTTGTTTATCATCAAGATGCCATTAAGCATAAAACACACAATATATTGGAATCATCAAAACCATTGTCAAAGACAACGAGGGGGTGTACTGAACCCAACAATCTCCCCCTTTTTGATGATGACAATATATTGTGACTATTCAAAGTTCTCTCCCCCTTTGGCATTATCAAAAAAAATGGGGGACTGAAAAGCAACTGGGACGCTTCTAATAATTAATAAGACATGAGCGCACGAACCCAGCAATTAACCTCCCATGAAGGGAAGATGTATAAACTAAGAAGTAAGTAAAAGTTTGGAATTTGATGTGCAATCAGCAGATGTGTGAAAGAAGTGTAAATGCTCAATTTTTTGTAATTTTTGCTATATGTGTAACTAATTATGCACAATTAGTATAAAGAAACTATATGCAAAAGTGAAACCTAACTATGCACAAAATGTATAGTGCTGAAAAGCACGTTATTCTCCCCAATTGTCAAGAACAAAAACTAACTGACAATGGGTTATTTAACATGTTATTTACAAGTATAGCATATAGATGCAGATTATGGACTTAAGTATGATATGATCAAACGGATTGAGCAGTCAGGCACTCAAGCATGCATAAATAAATATAGACTCATGCAAGTCCCTTCGGGACGGGTGTAAGGATAATGCAATTGATCGTTGAACATGAAGAGCATGAACAATACTAAGAAGGTCGTGCTTACATAAATAAAGTACTACATTAACCATGAAAGACGACTGATTCATAGAGGACATTCAAACAATCAAACCCAAGATGCATATGTGAAGATTGAGCAATGAAGTCCAAGTCAATATGGAAAAATATATTTTCTAAAGAACACTAAAAAGAACTTCTCATCCATACATTTTCATACACAATGCTCGAGTATCGGTAGCTACGTATGACCCCAATTTTTAATTACTAAAAAATGGTGTGACTAACCTTTTGACATGAGTCATGCCCTTTATTTCAGGGGCAATTTCCGGTTACTCAGTTTCGTCACTTTTTATGATGTGGATGAGACACTTTTCGACGCGAGTTGTATCCTTTGTCTCAGGGGCACTTCCCGGCTACTCGGTGGCAAATCACACTTATTTTATATGGATTAGTTTCTCCTTTCGACGCGAGTTTCCTCCTTTATTTCAGGGGAGATTCCCGGCTACTCATATCCACGTTCCACTTATACAAATTTTTTGGTGAGGTAAACAAGTTTTTCCTCACGAGACATGTGATTTCTATGTAGAGAATCAATAGCTCTCTAAAGTGTAGAGTAGACAATAGTAATCCTTATTAGTTGAATCATTATCTCAAAAATGTGCATTTTGTGTGGGTAGTTGTATTGAATGTAAAAGATGAATTAGTCTCATCATAGAAATGTCTCCCCCTAAATGTATGCATGGTTATAAAAAAAATCTCCCCCTTAATATATGTCATGTAGCAAACATGTCTAAATCAATGCAATTCATTTAACAAGGGATGAGTCATAGAAGGAGTCAAAAGGTGGTTGTATAAAGTATATACATGCATTCAACCAGAGATTTTCCAATGACTTCAAGCAGATTGATTATCGACACTTGGCGGAGAACGTAGGTCCGAAGACCACCTCACGCGTGGTGAAAGCTTCCGGCTGAACATAATCCAACCTTCTACTAACACCATTTTATATACCGAATAACCATGGCATTCAAGCACAGAGATATGCAATGATATGTAAATGTAAGCATGTAACTAAGTATGTGAATTGTGTATGCACAAGTGAGCTGTTATTTACAAAAGGTAAGAGTATGAAAGACTCTATGCACAGACCGAGGCATTCAAACCTGAATTGTTATTTGCAAAAATAGAAGAAGGTGAGTATGAAGAACTGTATATGTGCAATGTAAAGCATTCAAAGACTAAATTTATTCACATGAAGTGAAAAGAGAGGTATGTTCAATTCATCTAACATGAAGTTCACAAAATCTCATCATTTCAGAAGTTGCCAAAATCAACGAAATAGTAATGCAATTTTTAATGTGAACTCCAGACTCAACTTTTACCTTTTCATAATTTTCAAAATGAACCTAACCGAAGTAAGTTATCAAAACTAAGTCATTTTCTTTCTCACCTTGAGAGTCCTCAATTTATTAATGTTCCTTGACCTCAAGGCACCCCTGCAAAATATATTCTCATTTTGGAGGTTTGGGTACCCAAGCCATCTTGGGTCCCGAGGGGTTAGTTCTAGTATGAACCGATGGATTCTTGTATTTCCTAGCACAACGATCATCATCAAATCTCATTGTGGCACAGTCATCCATCAGATGACCATTCTCACCACAATAATGACAATAAGAAAATTTTCTTTTCATGGACCATTTTTCATCATTCTTCATTGCAAAGTAATTTTTCATCATATGTCCATGTTCACCACAGTAGTAACACGAAAAGTTCTTTTTGAGAAATCATTCATCATCATTTTTCTTTGTGAAATAATTTTCAAAAACATGTCCATGTAACCCACAATAGAAGCAATGATTGTTGTATCTTTTCTTTATGGGTTTTTCAAGATTTTTGGACTCATCAACAATTTTCATTTGTGACTGCAATGCCTGTTTATCATCAGATTTCATCAGGATGCAGTCATACATGTTATGACTATATTGACCACAATAATAGCATAAAATATTCCTTCTTCTACTTGTTACATGATCATGTTTAACAGTTGAAACTTTTTCATGCACACGGGAGCATTCAACAACATCTTTTTATTTTTCAATTTCTTTATCACACAATCACAAAGATTCATTCAAGCTCTTGATTTTATTTTTTAGTTTCATGATTTGCAAATGAGGGTTAGCAATCTCTTGTTCACATGAAACAATTTTCTCATTCAACAAGGAATTAACAGTTTTGTGACTTTTAATTTCTTGTTCCAGAATATGCGAGTTGTCACAATTATCAATGATCACACATTTTCCTTTCTCAACTTTTTCAAGACTTTTCAATTTACTTTCAAGCAATAAAATTTGAATCAACAAAGCACTGTTTTTATTTTGGCGTTTTTCAAATAAATTTTTGTTCATGGAAATATGTTCAAGTTCTTTCATTTGAAAACTCACATTTTGATCAACCATATTATTCATACTTTCATTGCATTCAAATTTATCATTCACGTTCTTAAAACTTTCTATTTCATGTCTTAGCTCCCTTAACCATCCAGATTTGTCAACAGACATACATTTTTATTTTTCAAGAATAAGTAGTTTTTCAGACATAGCACCATTCAATTCTTTCAGATTTTCATTATCTTTTTCCATATGTTGAAGTTCTGAAATTTTATTCAACAAGAAGTTGTTTCCAGATCTAAGGTTTGTAATCATTTCTTTTTGTTCTTCTTCAACAAGCATTTGGGACTCAACTAGTCTTTCAAGCTCAATGTATTTTTCACATGAAGAATAGTCATGTTTCTTTTTCAATTTCCTGTTTTCAGATTTTAATGATTTGTATCTATCAAACAGTTCATCATAAGCATTCACTAGCTCATCATAGTTCAATTCATCCTCTTCCTCAGAATCGGAGTTAGAATTTACCTTGGAGGTCTCCTCGCTTTGGCATTCATTTTCTTTGTTTGCCACTAGACAGTCACTGTCGTTGGAGCTTTCCTTTTGGGCTTCGCTTAGCCCGTCCCAAATTTCTTTGGATGCCCTACAAGATAAAACAAATGAAAATTGATTAGTGTCCAAGGCAGCCTTAAGAGCATTCAAGGCAAACAGATTATCTGAATTCATCTTCCTATGTTCATCAGTCCACCTTAATTCATTTTTGGGTAAGACATGTGGACCATGAGAAATTAATTTCATGAGTTTCGGATCAAAACAACAAATCCAAACACAAAACTTTCCTATCCAAGAAGCATAATCAAAACCATTGTAAACAGGAATAGAATTTAAGCTAGCCATCATGAAAATGATCTTTACTCCTAGACCATGAGGTCCGTCAAAAAAATCAGAGACGAGGCTCTGATACCAATTGTTGGCCCAGAGAGATGGCGGACAAGAAGGGGGGTTGAATTGTCCCCTTGCCGAGATGGCGGATTTTAAAGACTTTTCACCCAATTACAATAGATATAAAATTAACTACGTTGATTAACTAAAACTCAAGTGAGATTAAAGATATTCTCTCAAGCTTTTCGATCTCTCTCGAATAGTTAATGCAACTAATCAGGGAAATTACGCTCAACACAGATAACGGAGGTAGCAATGTGCGATGATGCAGTGAATTAAAAATCTAATTGATGGACCTGTGAAGGAAGATAGAGGAAATGGTCAAACTCACAGTCAATCACACGAGACACAAGATTTTTAGGTGGTTCGGGACCACGACGGACTCTCTACGTCCACCCCTCACCCAACCGGGTGAGGCTTCACTACACGCTACTTTCGTAGCAACACGGGGACAAACCCCAACCACACACACACTGCTGCCGCAGCAATAATCACAAGGGGACAAGCCCCAACACGCTGCCACTGCAGCACACACACACACGTTCGGGGAATATACCCCGGACACGACAACCACACGGAGTCATAGCTCCGTCCACACACAACACCACACGGGGAGTGTTTCCCCACAATAAACCCACACACGCGGAGATACAACTCCGCCCACACACAAGTGTTCTTGGTTTAATGAAAAGAAAAGATATACAATAAACCCTCAAACAGATATGTATGCTGAAATAAACAAATAAAGATGAGAGAAGAAGAATCCCCCTCAAATCTTCAGTGAAATCACGTTCAAAGGAACAATGGGATGCGCCGAACGATCTATCCAGGGAGTGGAAGCTTCTACGTTCGTAGGAGACGCCCAAGGAGAACTTGTCTTCAACAGCTTTGGTCGAAGGTGCATCAAATCGGCAGATGAGGCTTGGTCTTGACGTCCTCCACTTCTTCTTCTTCCTCCTCCAGGTGGGGCGGCGCCCTCCTCTACCTTTTTCCTCTTTTCCTGCAAGCACGAATGAAGATCATAAGCTTAAGGATTATTTCAACCGATGGAAATCATACCCCATATATATATATGCTAAGATAGAATATGGAAATGAAGGAGCAAGAGATCCCCCTTTAAATTCTTCAATGCAACTCAAGGATAGAATGGAAGGGTGCACTTAGAAAGGATAAACCAAAGAGTAGAAGCAGTCGTCCCTTGTTGATCTGAACGCCTAGGTTGTAGATGGTGGAGAACAGCCGCAGTCGCCACCAGATCTGAGCTCAGGCTCTTGAACGCGATCCACAGCAGCCTCTTCTTCCTCCTCCACAAGTGTGCGATGCCCTCTCCACCGTTCCTGCAAGAGTAGAACAATATCAGCCTAAGGGGTTGTTTCATCCGATGGAAATCGTAGCCCATATATAGCAAATGTTAAACAAAATAAATTGACATAAAAGCCCCATGAGAAAACACTCTCAAATGCACTCCTAATGGTAGGGTATAACCCTAAGGACATTAGGGTAATATACCACCCCAATCGGACCTTTAAACCCATGGTTCGAAACCAAACCCGGAAACCCGATCCGGACGTAGCAGACAAAGTGTCGACCTCTAGGGTCGACACTCGTATCATCGATTTCTGCCCAAAAGCATAAAATCTAGAACCTAGTCAAAAGTGTCGACCCATGGGGTCGACCTTTTGTACTGGGGGTTCTGTTTTAGTTAAAATAGCTTAACCCAATATAAAGTGTCGACCCCATGGGTCGACACTTTTCCTGACAGTGGAAAAGTTCATTAAAACACATTGAAATACCACACTACAATCATTCAAAGTTCAAGTAACAAATACTTGAGCACATATGACATGGATACCCATATACAAGTCTAATTTCAACACAAATTCAATCCATTCACATTGAAGTTCAAATATCCATGTGTTCTTACCATTCCCTTGCTCATTTGGGTGAAAAGCTCCAGCTGTACCTGTATTTTCCAGATTTGAACTATTGCTTTTCATCCACTTTAAAATCAACCTACAAGTGTGTCCTTACCACCATTACCATGATTTGAAGATTAATTCCATCTAGAACCTACACATGTACAAATTCTCATTAATCTCAATCTCAAGCTAACCAAATGACATGGTTATCTACTCCATTCTTTCAACCTCAGACATATTTCAAACTCAAAGTTAGCAAGTGAAATATCCAATTCAATCCATATCAAGTGAGTCACTCAAGTCAACCAAATGATATGCTCATCTACTGAATTCATTCAGCAATCTAAAATTTATCAGGGAATAAATTCAAAGCAAGTCAACTCAAAAACACTCAAAGCATTTTATCAATAAGATCTGTACAATGTACCAACGTTTAACACCCCATTCATGGAGACATTCCAAGGCAAGACTTATCCACCACATGTATTCAATGCAATTGAAATACATAATCCAAATGCTGCCAAATAAACTCAAAAACCTGATAAAAGCATTAAGCTTAGTCTTACCATGTGGAAGATCAATTGAACAACTACTCTTACCATGAGCATAATTAATTGGAAGTAGCTTACTCATTAATCCTGCATCAACAGTTGAACTTGATCTGACTGTTTAAAGATGACATTAGAAATAATGTCCATTAGAAAAATCTGAACACTCCATCAATCAGCACTTAAATGATATGCATGAGAACATCAAATAACATTGAGTTCATTTCAAACCAAAGACCTAGGCTCAAAGAGCCAAGGGTTGACCCATGGGGTCAACCCATCCCAATGAGACAATTAAAACTGCCTTAGCAGTCCAATGTGAATTGAGATCACATCAAGGGCACTCCAAAGCAACTCAAACAAACATTCATGTGAGGCATAATCAGTTCATAAACATGAATAAGCATGAATTATAAATGCAGTTCAGAGCAAGTAAAACTATGGACAACAAGATATCACGCATTTGTCAGTTCATTAAGAACACCAACATAATGTATCCATGAAGGCACCAATGCAAACATCAACATCAAGGATGTGTGCATGAAGGACCATTGTGTTTAAACCACCTACAAAATAAGATATCATAATGTTAGCTTGTTTATCATCAAGATGCCATTAAGCATAAAACACACAATATATTGGAATCATCAAAACCATTGTCAAAGACAACGAGGGGGTGCACTGAACCCAACATGGTATTTCAGAAGCACCATCATCATTGTTGGATCGGGGGTGGAAGGGCTAGGTGCCTGACCTCCTCCCTCCCTCGGAGCATCTGAAGCAAGGGCTGGCCTCTCGCCCCCATCTTCGATGGTGATCACGTTTGCAGCCATGGTGACTACATCCGTGCTCGTTTCCCCAACAAGGGCTTTCACTACATCAACTGCAACTTTCTTTCTTTTGGTGATAGGGCCGGGCCTCCTGGCGAGCTTAATCCAATCTTCAGATTCTTTGGGTAGAGACCCATAGTGTGACGACCCGAGATACGGATACCGGGAGGAGCCCGATACTATTCGAATCCCGGCCCGCCGCCCACGAGCGGGAGGCTCGGAAGGGCTAAAAAGGAGTGTGGAGGTACAAAGAAATAGGAAATAAGGTAGGATAATTCAACAATTAACAGAAATAAATAAACAACTACAACAGAGTCCAGTCCAACAGAAAGTACAGTCTAAAGCAGTAAAATGTACCACATGCCAAGTGAACACTCGACCCGGCAAGTTGGCAACCAAGAACCTCCGTGCAGCACCCTCGAACCCCGAGGGAGAACCGACGCACCTGAAACACAGGGGTGAGCCTCCTATCACTGGCCCAGTAGGGATCCCGCGGAACCCCAACTGAGAAACAACGGTGGCACGGAAAGAAGTAACTACGAAAGCAGGAAAGTAACTACAGTGGCCGGTAAAACCTCGGCTCTACAGCTACTCCTACTGTACCAGAAAACACGACCTAGTCTCCCGTCGGGGGACAACCAAGCCACGCACCCGACCACCCGATTCCGCGATCGGGGACCACCGGACACGAACCGCCCTAGCCACGCTACTAGGAAAAATGCCATGATACCTCCGTAACGGAGGCCTGCCCTCACAAGGGCCCGAGCCAAAACCACACGGTCAGGGAACACGGTCACGACCTCATCATCGTGAACACAACGCTGTCTGGGGAAAGGCCCTCGGTGACGCTCACCGGAAACCCCAGACCTCAACTCCAGGAACACTCCCGAAACCACTCATAAAGTCCCGTCTCGCGGACGGAAACAGAACCCGGTGCTCGACAACTCACGTCACGTGACAGAAGCACCACCCACTAGAAGAACGACCGGATGCGTCCCCTGACGTCTTACACCGCGTCACAAGTGTCTAGATACGACACCCCGAGCGTGAGACTCAGACACGCAACAAGTACCACAACAAGGACAAGCTGGGGTCACGCTCGTCAGCACGTGTCCTAAGCCCCCAACTACGTGTGCACACACAGACCATCTGCTCTAGGTCGGGTCCTCTAGCTGGTTTTCCCCCCCACTGGACTCTGGTGGCAAAGGCAAGGGGCCCTACGGAAACCAGCCTAAAAATCGCCTCACACTGGGTCTCGCTCTCCACCCCTCCCAGGTGGGTCCGCACTCGCGTGTGCAGGAAGCTACGACTAGTGGACGTGTCACAGAATGTGAACACAGGAAACCACGCACGCACCCATTGTGAGTAACACGGAGTAACAGGTGGCTCGAAGCCACCTGACTCTGGACGGCCCACTAGACCTACTAAACCCAACGATCTTTGAGTCACAAGACTCGGGGTCAAGACTGTTGCACATGACATCACTGAGCCGTCAATCTGGCCTAATCCCTAGGTCCAAAACAACGATGGGAAGACTCACAAGGCAATTCACCACTACCGAGACCCATCCCTCGAGGAGGGAAACTTAAGCGACCTCCAGCCTCAGGCTGGGAGATTGGACTCACAGTTCTAGGCCACACACAAGGTCCACTCGGAAGCCACCTTCCAGAGAAGCAACGACTTGCGGGGAAACCTCACCGCACTCACACCAATACACGGTGACTCGATCTAGCAAGAACACGGAAGCCCGAAACACCTGGGGTCACCCGGACCCACCAAGCCCACGGGCACACTTATCGAGGTAACACGGTACCTCCAGACACCCCAAAAATATGATAACGAAACCCACGGGGTGCCCGGGACACTCACGAGGCCAAAGGTCGGCCACTGGGTCACAACCGGGTCGACCGGAGACCAACGCAACACAATCGGAACGCTAGAAGGTCACCCGGACCCTTAAACTCACGAGCACGCTAATCGAGCTAAACGGAACCTCCGGACACCCAAAGACACGGTCACGGAACTCCACGGGGTGTCCGGGACACACACGGCCCAAGGGGAGCACAAGACAGCAGGACAGATCGCGCTAGGATCACCTAGCGCGACAAGACAGATCGCGCTAGGAACCCCTAGCGCGATAAGGAAGAACGCGCTAGGATCCCCTAGCGCGACTAGGTAGATCGCGCTAGGAACCCCTAGCGTGACAAGGCAGAACGTGCTAGGGCCCTATAGCGCGATAGGAACCACCAAACTGTTCATCTTCTCCGATGAACGCGCCCCATCGGGGTGGCGCGACCCTCAAGAACGCGCTACCTGAGACTAGCGCGTTCTCAGTCCGCGCCCGGAAGAACGGGAAAACGGCGGGAAATCCATTCCACGCCCCATTCACCCCCAAGTGAAGGGGAAATAAAAGGGGAAACATTCCCCAACCTCTCCAGCACCGAGAGGACCCATTTAAACCCCAAAAACACGATCAAAACATAAGATTCGGCTCACACACCCCAAAACATGCATTTTCCCCAAAATGCCCAAACAAGCCCGCTCGGCTCACCACGGCCTACAAAACTCGCTGGAAATGAAGTACGCGGGTTGAGGGTCCATCTCCCTACCTCCACCGAAGATTCGACGCACCGTGGACGCCGATCCACAAAGAAAACGTCGTTGAAGCCTCGCCGTTCCACGAACCCACGGCCGAGCTTCACCGCGCTTCCACCGCCTCGATCCTCACCCATCCTCGCCCATGCCTCACCGGTGCCGTCCCCACCTCACCCACGCTCCACCCCGTCGGCCGCCGGAGAGAGAGGGAGAGAGGAGAGAGCGTGAGAAGAGAGAGGGAGAGAAGAGAGAAATGAGAGGGGAGAGAGAGAAAAGGGTTATAGATATAGGAAAATCCAAAAATTCTGGAAAATACCAAAAATAAGATAATCACATTTTCGTGATCCTCGGAACGCATCAATCGTAACGGTGCCCCACTCGCCTAGGTGAACGGCCATGTACACCCGCAACGAGGTTCCGAAGAAATTACCGAAACACGCACCGGGAATCGGAAAACACACGCGAAAAAAGCCGCAGAATGCTTCCGGGCCTCCGAAACAACTTCGGATCGCGCCGATCCGAACACGAAAGATGTCCAAAACGAAATTTCGGACACAACAGAGTTGGACACTCCGAGAAACTAGATCCGGGACCCACGAACAAGGATCCGAAAAATCCAGGGCATCACACATAGAGGCCAGCCACTCCGGCCATATTACAGCTGAATATATGGAGGTGCTTGTTCCTCCGTAGCACCCTTCTGGCTGGCTGCCTAGGGTGAAGTCCCACGATCAATGACACCCAAAAGGGGGGTGAATTAGGTGATAACAAATTTTCAGAAAGCTTTAACCAATTTGAATATTATATAATGAAATAGCAACTATCAAATTAGATCTGATTCAAAAGAGAATGGATCTATTAAAATCAACCACTACAATAGCTCTTTGGTACTAGGCGGAGCTACGGAATCTGAAGATTCTCTCACGCAAGGTGTTATCTTTCCGACAAGACTGACCTTGTCAGTCTGATTCCAGCTTTTGATATACCAGAGATCTATTAGAGAGTGATCAATTAATCTAGATCTAAACGAAGAAATCAGCAGATGCAAATAATTAAACTACGCGAACATGCACAGAATGGAGATAGGAGAAAAGGATCAAACCACACAAGAGACAATAATTTTTAGGTGGTTCGGATGCAACGACAGCAACCTACATCCACCCCTCATGATCTGTGAGGATTCACACACTATCTTGTAAAGAGTTACAAGATCAAAACAGACTCACACACTCGTGTGAGTTTGAAACTCCCACGACGGTGCACAAGCACCAAACCACATTGAATCTAACAGAAAACAACACACACACACACAGATCTAAAGAGAACCACACACACATAAATGTTAGGAGATTACAAATAACAACACTTGAAGCTCAAATAGAAATGGAAGGAGAAACACTAAAAGAAAAACTTCAAACTAAAGCTCCCCCTTAGTGGATGAAGATTGTTTTAGATGAAGCTTGCTCCACAACTTGATCTTCACTTGAATGGCTTGCAAATGATCTTGAAAACCTTGCTCTTGGATGAAGAACTTTTGGACGCAGCACTGTTCATGGAGCTACAGTGGCAGCACTCTTTCTCCCCTTGATAGCCTCCTTTGATCTCCTTTTAGTGATTAGGGTTTGTGACCCCAATGTGATGTTTTTATAGATCTTGGATGGTCAAGAGACAAGCCAGGAACCAGATCCACAAATCATGGCATGTCTGGTGACTTTGGGATTAAACAAACCCAAGGAAATAGGTTTCCCACGTTGAAGAACATAAAGTCAACAATTGCCGCCTCGAAGCTAGCGGTCGACCGGGCAGGAGGGGGCAGTCGACCGGAAGTTTACAGAGTTTGAACCTTTCAGCGCTGGGAAAATCGGTCGACCGGTCCTTGGTGGCGGTCGACCGAACTCTGTAATTTTACAGAGTTTTCACCTCTGGGAGATTAGGTCGACCGCCCATGCTGGCCAGGTCGACCGAACTCTGTAAAACCTGTAAAACAGCATAGTTCAGTCCATGAATCTTATCTAAACATTGAAGACTTGTGCTTTACAAAAGAGTCCATATGAAATGAGCTGGTTTGAAATCCTTCTGGGCAATGTTAAGATAGGTTAAGATTGAACATGTGCTTTGATTATGCATTTGGAGATGTCCATTTGAGCTTCATATCAAATCTCACATTTCAACTATTAGTATTACACAAAGTGGCCTTAAACACGTTCAAAACTTGCTCATGATTACTTTGACATGTCATAAGATGAAAAATTACGTTCAAGACTTTGTTATCATCAAAATCACTTGGAGGGACTCAACAATCTCTCCCTTTTTTATGATGACAAAACATTAGATTTAAAAGAGTAATGGCATGCCTTGATAACTAAAATTGTGTATGTGTAATGCATCAAACCATGGCATTCTTCATTGTGCATCAAGACATTCAAAACACGCAACCATTTAACATTTTATTTGCCAAGATAGATGGAAATGAAATAAGAGCCAACCACTTTATATCAAAAATCAAGTGCATTTTCATTTCATCATTTCATTCCAAGGTACATTGATGCTTGAGAGAATGCAAATACTCTAGACAAATGCAAGACTGACTCTCAAAATGCAGTGACTCACAAAATGCAATGACTCACAAACGATCCTCACAATGATCAGTCATACAAACATAAGGCCATTCATGCATAGAATATATAAAACCTACATAACTACTTCTCCCCCTTTGGCATCATCAAAGAAGGGAATAGGATAGACGAAAAAGAGACCCAAAAGACACAAGACGAAAGGACATAGACTGGAGGTAGGAAACTAAAAGACGTCCTCATGGGTCATCTGCAGGAGGCTGGGTGTCTGGTGGAGAAAGAGGCACATAGCCAAGGCACTGTCGAATATCTCCAAGTAAGTGGTCTTGATGCTGAAGGCGGTGCTGGATATGGGTCAGTTGTTGATCCCTATCATAGTCACGGCGCTGCATGTTCAGGAGAACGCGGTTCATAGCATGAAAAGCCTCACGTGAATCTTCATGGCTCTGGGTGAGGGTGGTCATGTTGGTGGAGAGAGTGTGCATCTGAGTGGCTAAGGAATCCAAAGCTGTGGAGAAGGAGTTTGGATGTTGTGGTAAAGATTCCAGCATGGTGCCCATGGTTGCAATATTTTCCCCAAAGGTAGACAGTTGTTCCCCAAAGGCATCCACCCGAGTTTCCAACCCAGTGAACCACATGTCAAAAGTCTCATAGTCTACCCAAGGGTGCTGTCCGGCCCCCTTAGTAGAAGACTCTCCATAATGGTACTGTGATGGAGGAGGTATCTCTAGATCCATGTGATGAGGTGAAGAAGGAGGAGGCTGGTCCTCAGCCTGAACTGGAGGGGGGACTGCCCCTTGACCTTGCTGCTGCTCGGCCTCTTCTTCACTTTCAGATTCTTCTCCATAAACGGGTACATTCCGACATAGCTCACCGTCGGGACCATAGTAATACCTAAAATCTGTGAAAATCTTATGCTTGTTGTAGATGTCATCCAGTCGAACTCGAATGAACAGTTCATCACTCAAGTTTATCCCATCATGAATAAACACTCTCGTCAACTGAGAAGCATAGGGCAAAGATCTTCTCAGTTGACTTCGGCATGTCCCTATCAAGCTTGTCATGAGCCTTCCCATGTTAACTAAGCTTCCATTCATAACATAATAAAATAGAAATCTGTGAACCTCTGTCACTTCATTTCTACTCCCACTTTTTGGATAGATAAGGGATGTAAACATATAGTGAAGAATTCGTTGTAGTGGTGGAAAATAGTTGGCATTCAACTGAATCAAATCACTGATACCATGCACATAATCATAACTAGTCATAGTAGTAAAAGTGGCCGCAGCTTCACCATGGCCAAAGGTCATGTCGGCACCCCTGGCGAAGACCCCTAAGGCACGTTCAAATAGATCCAGAGTGATATGAATCTCAGTACCTTGAACAACAGTATATAACTCCTCATTTCGGTCAACCAAGTTCCCCTAAAATTGCTGCACTAGGTTGGGGTAGTACCTAGTATATCTAGTGACAAAATCACTCCAACCCTCTTGAATTTCAAAAAGTGCACATAAATCGGGCAAAATATCATTCACCTCATCGAAGTCGACCAGTCGAGGGTCGATAATGGGCCTTGGAGGCAAGCAATGGGCACGACGAGGTGCAGGTGCCCGCTGTGGGGGATGAGCTGGGACCTCTCGTCTCTGACTGCTTGGTTCCCCTTGGGCAGGACGCCGAGAACTCCGTCGAGGCAGCATCCTGAACTAGAAAACTCACCGGGAAACCCTTGAAGAATCAATCTCAACCCAGGGGAGGAAGATGGACCAAAAGGGCACTCTTAGGGCTTAAAATGAACTTCTCCACAACCTGGATCCTTGGAGATAGCTTCATGAACGCACGAATCAGCCACAGAGATTTTGTCTTGAAACCGTGATGAACCAACTGAATCTAGTGCGGGTGAAGGAGGAAGGAGGTTTTTGGGGTTGAGAGATGGGATTTGGGTGTTTTAAGGTTAGGAAATAGGGTAGGAGAGAGAGTGGGGGAGTTGGAATGAGGAAATGGAGTGTGAAGACCCCTTTAAAAGGGGTTCGGATGTTGGTTCGGTCGGCCCGGTTCACGGGGTTCGGTCGACCAGGACGGGGCTGGCGGTCGACCAAGCCCTAAAAGCTCATTATTTTTTCATTTTTTTCATTTTTGTTTCTTTTTCATTTTTCTTTTTTTTAATATGAGCATCATCAGCCGATCGTCCAACATCATGCAGTAGAGTGAAAGAGAAGAGATGAGGTATGGAGAGGATGCTCTAGCTCCCCCTCAGAAAATGTCTCAGATCTGAAGTCATTGGGTCCACATTTATTTAATCAAGGAATATTCATCCTTAAAAAAATTTTCAAGGAGGGCTATACGTATAAATACACTCAAACATGCAGGGGTGTATATGAACACACAAGGTATTAAAAGTAAATACATACAATATGCTTGTTAATCTACCCTTTATGCATATGAGTTTCTACAAGTGCAATTCTTATCCTAAGTGCAGACCTATGTATGTATGCTCTCACCCTTGCACATCTCAAGTTCTCTTCTTATCTTGCTGAATTGATCTTGGTTTAGGGATTTTGTGAAAATATCAGCTAGTTGATTGTGTGTGTCAATGAAATTTAATTCAAAGTCCCCTTCTCCTACATGATCTCTCAGAAAGTGATGTCGAATATCAATATGTTTTGTCCTAGAATGTTGAATATGGTTTTTTGACAAACTGATTGCACTGGTATTATCACATAAAATTGGAACACATTTCATTTCAACATCCAAATCAAGCAATTGATTTTTGATCCAAAGTACTTGGGCTCCGCAACTTCCGGCAGCTACATATTCAGCCTCGGTCGTTGAGAGGGCTACTGAATGTTGTTTCTTGGAAGCCCATGAAACTAGGCACCCACCAAGAAACTGGCAGTACCCACTAGTACTTTTGCAATCTACAATGCATCCGGCATAATCCGCATCGGTGTATGTAATCAAATCAAATGAACTACCGATGGGAAACCACAAGCTAAAATCGATTGTGTCAATTAAGTATCGAAAAATGCGTTTAACAACCATTAGATGGGATTCTTTAGGACATGACTGAAAACGAGCACATAGACATACACTGAATTGAATGTCAGGGCGGCATGCTGTGAGATACAGTAGTGATCCGATCATACCTCGAAATAGTGGAGGATCCACTGTTTTACCATTTTCATCTTTGTCTAACTTCGTGGTTGTGGCCATCGGAGTTGACAGGGGTTTTGCTTCAGCCATCCCAAATTTTTTTAAGAGCTCCAGTGTGTACTTAGCTTGATTGATGAAAATGCCTTCGGGCGTTTGCTTCACCTGCAATCCAAGAAAGAAGTTTAGTTCACCCATTAAGCTCATCTCAAATTCTCCTTGCATGATTTCTGTAAATTCTTCATATAAGATATTGTTAGTAGCTCCAAAAGTAATGTCATCCACATATACTTGAACTACTAATATGTCTTTACCTGATTTTCTTGTGAAGGGTGTTTGGTCAACCTTACCTCTTTTGAAACCATTTTCAATGAGGAATGAAGTGAGCCTTTCATACCATGCCCTTGGTGCTTGTTTTAACCCGTACAAGGCCTTCTGTAACTTGTACACATGCTTTGGATGCTTGGAATCTTCATAACCTGGAGGTTTCTCTACAAAAACATCCTCATTGATGTAACCGTTAAGAAATATAGATTTAACATCCATTTGAAATAGTTTGAAGTTCAAGGAGCAAGCATAGGATAGTAAAATCTGGACTGCTTCTAGTCTAGCAACCGGTGCAAAGGACTCATCAAAATCAATACCCATCTCTTGACTATACCCTTTGGCTACAAGCCGGGCCTTGTTCCTAACAACCAATCCCGTATCATTTAACTTATTTTTGAAAACCCAACGGGTTCCAATTATGGGATGATTCTTAGGACGCGGCACGAGAGTCCACACTTTGTTCCTTTCGAACTGGTGTAGCTCTTCATGCATAGTCTGAATCCAGGATTCATTTTAAAAAGCTTCATGAATATCCTTAGGCTCTTCTTGAGAAATTAAGGCTATCAAATCATATTTTTCTACTAGCCTTAGTGAAGACCTAGTTCTTACCCCATCTTGAGGATTATCGATTATGTTTTCAGCTGGATGATCCTTTAAGAACGTAGAAGAGCTGGGCAAGTCATGATGTTGCACTTGTTGCTCTTGAAGTGTTTCAATTGAAGGATCTTCATCTTCTTTACTCTTGCTGGGGATCCCTTCAGTTGGTTCATCCTTGGCCTTAGCATCATTTGAACGTTTGGGATCTTCATCTACATCCACAATTGGAATAAATTGGTTGGTTAAGTTTAACTCAGATTCATCAAAAATCACATGAGGACTTTCTTCAACAACCAAAGTCCTCTTATTAAATAATCGATAAGCTCTAGAATTAATTGCATAACCTAGGAAAATCCCTTTGTCACTTTTCTCATCAAACTTACCTAGGTTAGACTTACCATTGTTCAGAATGAAGCATGGACATCCAAAGGGTTTAAGATGGGAAATATTTGGTTTCTTACCCTTATAGAGTTCATAAGGAGTTTTCTTCAAGATGGGTCTTATCATTGCCCTGTTGATGATGTAACACGTTGTACTTACCGTCTCGGCCCAAAAGTATTTGGGTAGGGAGTTCTCACTTAACATGGTCCATGCCATGTCTATCAGGGTTCTATTTTTCCTCTCCACTACTCCATTCTGTTGAGGTGTCCTTGGTGATGAAAAAGTATGCGTGTATCCCTGCTCTTCACAGAAATTGCTGAAGTCATGATTTTTAAACTCACCACCGTGATCACTCTGGATGGTAGTGATAAGACAACCTCTATCATTTTAGATTTTCCTGCAAAACACTTGAAACTCCATCAATGCATCATTTTTATTGGATAGAAATAACACCCATGTAAATCTGGAGTAATCATCAACAATCACAAAGCCATAGAATTTCCCTCCTAGGCTAGATGTCCTAGTTGGGCCAAACAAATCAAGATGCAACAATCCCAAAGACCGAGAGGTAGAGACAAGAACCTTATTTTTGAAGGAGATGTGTGTTTGCTTATCTTTTGTGCAAGCTTCACAGATTTTATCACTTTCAAACTTTAATTTTGGCAAACCATTCACTAAATCATGTCTAGACAACTTGGAGATTACTCCAAAACTAACATGACATAATCTTCGGTGCCATAGCCATGCATTTTCATGATTATTTGCTACCAAGCACACATCATCACATGAGACATCATCAATATCAATAGTATAGACATTGTTATTTCTTTTTCCAATGAATTTGATCTCATTTGTATTCTTGTTCATGACAATGCAATGGGTTTCATCAAAAATAATCTTGAATCCTTTGTCGCATAACTGGCTTATGCTCAAAAGATTGTGATTTAATCCCTTTACCAAAAGCACATTTTCGATAAGAGTTTTAGAATTCTTACCTATATTGTCGATCCCAATGATTTTACCTTTGTCATTGCCTCCAAAAGCAACTGACCCTCCATCCTTGTCTTGCAGTGTAGAGAACATCATCTTGTCCCTTGTCATATGCCTTGAACAACCGTTGTCCAGGTACCATTTGCTCCCCCTGACTTCAAGACATATCTGCAAGAAACAACATTCTCGTGCAATTATTTTTGGTACCCAAACGAATTTGGGTCCATAGGAGTTAGTCCAATTCTGCATATATCTTTTCTTTGTCCAAGCAGCATGATTTCTATGTGAGTTTTGTCTAAACCAACAATGAGCAATAACATGACCAAAACGACCACAATGAAAGCAATTGACATTTGAAGACCTTCTTGAAAATTGGTGTGATTTTGGTTGACATGTATTGGCTTAGAGTATGAACATGAAGCACAATCATTTCATTTTTCATGCACATAGGATGTAGTGATCTTATGCTCGAAGGATTTTTTGTTTTAGGGAGTATATCCCAATCCTTTCTTCTGAAAGTTAACTTTAACTCTCAACAAGTTATCTAAATTTTGTTTGCCCTTGACAAACCTAGAGAGAGTGAACTGCAAGTCAGTCACCTCTTTATTCAAGCTCACATTTTTATTTTCAATTTCTGAAATGGAGGATGTCAGAATTTATTTTTCATTCTTAACATTTTCACATACTTTTTCAATTTCAGACAGTTTACATGATAGCTCCACTTTGACTTTTTCAAGATCTGAAATCGTTTGAAGCAAGGTTTCTTTTTCTTCTGTTAACTCAAACTATTCTTATTCCAGTTTCTCAAATTTAACAAAGATATCCTCGTGTGATAAATCATTAATTTTTTTTGAGAGTTTTATTTTCAGATCTGATTTTTCTGTATTTTGTATACAACTTTTCATATTCTGACTCCCATTGTTCATTGGAAATAAAATCAAGATCAGAATTTACCTCTGTTGCATCATCTTCGTGTGCCATAAGGCACAAGCTTTCCATGAGCTCTCCGAGCTCTTCTTCGGACAGCTCTTCCTCTTCGTCGCTCCATGTAGCAACCATTGCTTTTGGCTTCCTGAATTTTTCCTTCTTGAACTTCTTCTTCAGATCTGGACACTCTTCTCTCATGTGTTCGGGCTTCTTGCATTCATAGCAAATGACATTGTTGGGCTTGCTTGGCTCGCCCTTGGTTTGAACGGGCTTTCTTTGCCCTTTTATGAAGTTTCCTTGGAAGTTATTCTTTCTTCTCAAAAATTTCTTCACTTGAAAGGTCAGCATGGCGAGGTCTTCTTCTTCATTACTCCCTTCACTGGATTCCTCTTCTTGGGAATCATCATCAGATTGGTGGGCTCTCAGTGCCACCATTTTCTTCTTCTTGGTTTCCTCCTCAACAGTTCTTTTGATGTTTATCTCATAGGTCATGAGCGACCATATGAGCTCGTCCAGAGAGAGTGTGGACAGATTCTTTGAATTTTCAATGACAGTAGCTTTGGTGTGCCACGCGGATGGGAGAGATCTCAACACTTTCCTCACGAGCTCGGAGTTGGTGTATTCTTTTTCGAGACTCTTGAGACCATTAGTAATCTCAATTAACCTTGCGAACATCTCAGAGATGGATTCTTCAGGTTTCATCTTGAATAGCTCGTAGTCTCTGACGAGTAGGTTGGCCTTGGTCTCTTTGACCTCGGAGGTTCCTTCATAGATAAGCCGTAATTTGTCCCACATCTCCTTTGTTGAACTGCACATGGATACACGAGAAAATTTATTAGGATGTACAGCACATTGCATAATGTTCATAGCATTAAAATTTGCAGTGGATTTCTTAATATCCTCAGGGGACCATTCATCTTCATTTTTGGAAAGTTCATATGATCCCTTGTCCACCACCCTCCAGATCTCATACTCCTGGGCTCTCAGAAAAATGTGCATTCTATTTTTCCAATAGGAGTAATTCGAGCCATCGAAGTATGGAGGACGATGGATGGAATGACCCTCAAGCATCATACCCTTGTTTGCCATTGATCTGGATCTTACTCTAGATCGTTGGATCTGAAAGAAGTAGAGCCTTAGCTCTGATACCAATTGAAGTCCCGCGATCAATGACACCCAAGAGGGGGGTGAATTGGGTGATAACAAATTTTCAGAAAGCTTTAACCAATTTGAAATTTATATAATGAAATAGCAACAATCAAATTAGATCTGATTCAAAAGAGAATGGATCCATTAAAATCAACCACTACAATAGCTCTTTGGTATTAGGCGGAGCTATGGAATCCGAAGATTCTCTCACGCAAGTGTTATCTTTCCGACAAGATTGACCTTGTCGGTCTGATTCTAGCTTTTGATATACCAGAGATCTATTAGAGAGTGATCAATTAATCTAGATCTAAATGAAGAAATCAGTAGATGCAAATAATTAAACTACGCGAACATGCACAGAATGAAGATAGGAGAAAAGGATCAAACCACACAAGAGACAGTAATTTTTAGGTGGTTCGGATGTAACGATGGCAACCTACGTCCACCCCTCATGATCTGTGAGGATTCACACACTATCTTCTAAAGAGTTACAAGATCAAAACACACACACACACTCGTGTGAGTTCGGAACTCCCACGATGGTGCACAAGCACCAAACCACACTAAATCTAATAGAAAACAACACACACACACGGATCTAAAGAGATCCACACACACACAAATGTTAGGAGATTGCAAATACCAACACTTGAAGCTCAAACAGAAATGGAAGGAGAAACACTAAAAGAAAAACTTCAAACTAAAGCTCCCCTTAGTGGATGAAGATTATTTTGGATGAAGCTTACTCCACAGCTTGATCTTCACTTGAATGGCTTGCAAATGATCTTGAAAACCTTGCTCTTGGATGAAGAACCTCTGGACGCAGTACTGTTCACGGAGCTACAGTGGCAGCAATCTTTCTCCCCTTGATAGCCTCCTTTGATCTCCTTTTAGTGATTAGGGTTTTTGACTCCAATGTGATGTTTTTATAGATCTTGGATGGTCAAAAGACAAGCCAGGAACTAGATCCATAAATCATGGCATGTTTGGTGACTTTGGGATTAAACAAACCCAAGGAAATAGGCTTCTCACGTTGAAGAACACAAAGTCAATAATTGCTGCCTCGAAGTTGGTGGTCGACCGGGCAGGAGGGGATGGTCGACCGGAAGTTTACAGAGTCTGAACCTTTCGGCGCTGGGAAAACCGGTCGACCGGTCCTTGGTGGCGGTCGACCGAACTCTGTAATTTTATAGAGTTTTCACCTCTGGGAGATTAGGTCGACCGCCCATGCTAGCCAGGTCGACCGAACTCTGTAAAACCTGTAAAACAGCATAGTTCAGTCCATGAATCTTATCTAAACATTGAAGACTTGTGCTTTACAAAAGAGTCCATATGAAATGAGCTGGTTTGAAATCCTTCTGGGCAATGTTAAGATAGGTTAAGATTGAACATGTGCTTTGATTATGCATTTGGAGATGTCCATTTGAGCTTCATATCAAATCTCACATTTAGCTATTAGCATTACACAAAGTGGCCTTAAACACGTTCCAAACTTGCTCATGATTACTTTGACATGTCATAAGATGAAAAATTGAGTTCAAGGTTTTGTTATCATCAAAATCACTTGGAGAGCCTCAACATAGGGAAGGTTAGCCTGTTGAACACTGAGATCCTTGGCGTGGTTTGTTCATGGAAAGATGGTCCATAGCAGCCGGACCCTACATCAGCAATTTCCTCCGGGTTGACTTGCTCTCCCCAGTCTTCATCTTCCATAGCGTTCATAGCTTCTAGGAGCCGCTGCGTAGCTTGAGTAGTGTTTTCAAGACCCCGAAAATATCCTCGGACAGTATGGGTAATATCGTCATGCCCGTCTATGGGGTAAAGTGTAGGTGACGACACCTTATATTGAGTCGGTAGTCGGTAAAAAGACTGTTGTCGTCCAGCTACCTTGTTACATCCTCAGTCGGAGGCGCAGACATTCACCTGTCGGCCATAGCCTTGGAAGGCTGGTCTGTGAGGTGTTGCAGCTGGCACCTTGATTCTCTATTCTTCTTCCTTTTCTCTTCCATCAAACTTGTCAACTCTAACAGGTTCCAGATGAACAGCAGTCGGGGCCTGCCTTTGCTTGGGCACGCATATTTCTTCAAGCTTGGTCTGCTTCAGGCCCAGACCTCCCCTTGATCTAGACTTGACATGGTCCGGCCTATCTTGAGCCAATGCTTGGAATGAATTTCGCACTGGTACATTGGAAATCACCCTGTCGGGCGAAATCCTGGCTTGCCGGCCATCCAGAAAGACACGGACTCCTCCGATTAGGACGAATTTGCCCGATGTTGAAAGCCGGCCTTGCAACACAGCAGTGTTCTTCTTGGCCACTCTCCTAGCAGCCGGTGAGCGCCTCTTGTTGTTGGAAGCACGGGAATGGATGTGGTGGACGAAGCAACCCACCGCAGCAGCATTAGTTGTGGTCGCCTTTGCAGCAATGACCGACTTCATCTCCTGGACCTCCAGGAGCTCGATGAAAGCTACCCCCAAAAAGTTGGGGAAGCCCTCCATCGGTGGGAAATCTCCTAACCTCTTTGGCATGGCCAGGTAGCCGTACCTGGCATGGTCAGCAACCACCAATGGTCTGAATGAGACAGGCATCAAGTCGATCAGGATGCAACCTGCAATTTCAGATTTTAAGCGAGTTAGTATTTTAGGAGGAGGCCGTTGGGCCCCTGATTCTGGCGAGAAGATGAAATAAGGTCAAGTCCCACCGGGCGTGCCAACTTGCGGACGACGCACTCGATTTGATTGCAAGGTTCATCTTTTTAATTCGCTTGCGGTGTTTGTTTTATCTTTTAGTGTTTTATTAAGTGCGTGGGCGTGCCAATCACCGAAGTGACATTTATTCAGGCTTCAAGACTTGGGTGGTCTGAAACCATGGATGTGCTCCGTCTGACCAACCAGACGATTGTAGATATCAGGTCGGGACTAAGAACCTGCCGTGCCATAAAGGTCGTGGCGTTAATTACATCCCCTTAGAGAGAGGAAAACCTTTGATTAAACGCCAGGAGAAGGGGCCCTCGGGCCTTAAATTGATGTTAATTCAAGAAAGGAATGAGAATTCCAAACTTCAATAAGGCAGCCCCCATCGAGGGGTAGACAGCTGAACAAAGCTGGCCATTAATTGACCAAATCATATCCGGATAAGAATCCCAAATTGTAAATATGTCTGCCAGAGACATGGCAAGTTTGATATCCGGGAGTAGATCCCAATGGAAACTCGGTTAAAACACAGCGGGCTATCGACCAAGAGCGGGATCAAGCTTTGACCATGATGGGATGATCCCGAGGTTCAAGCATGACCCATGAAAGCCTTATCAATATCCCCATGCATAGGGTCCAAGAGAGGTGAGAGCTTTGTTGTTGTGTTCTTTGGTTTTGTTGTGTGTTCATTTATTATTATTTTTATTCTTTGTGTATTATCAAATTTTATTGATGGTTTATGTCTTTAAAGTTATTATTTTATTATCTTATTTATCATTTATTCTTTTATTATTATCATTTCTTCCTTTTCTTTTATTCCTTTTGAAATGTTTGAATAGCTAAAGGCTGCTACGTTGACACAGGCTTCTCAGTGCGTCGATGCATAGAGCTTCCCAGAAGCTGGTACCGAGGCTGGTATCAACTGACGCATTGACGCATGAAGAGTGATGCGTCAACACACAAGGCCCACTAAGGGCTGGCACAGCTATCCGGCTGACGCTGAGAGGGAGGCAGCATTGACGCAAAAGGCCAAGGCAGGGGCCACATGTAGGGCACTGTGTCGACGCAGAGTAGAGCTGCGTCGACGCAGCCTACGTTAGTGGGCAAAAGCCCCCTTTATCGACCGCTCAAATGTTAATTCATTTTTTGAGTTTAGCTTGAGAATTCAAAGGGGATTAACCCCAGTCCTTTCTTCAGCTTCAAACTTCGTTCTTTTATGTCTTCTATTGCATATGGAATGAGCTAATGCATGCTTTGTTTAGCAAGAAAACAGTGCAAGTAACGGCTTTATGCAAGCACCCACTTGGGTATGTGATGCGGTTGTGCAGTGGGATCATGGTACGAGGCAGAGTTGTGTACTCACACATAGTGAGAGAGTCTAGATGGGCATAACCCACCCTTTATCAGCCCAACATTTGATATACCACCAATCCCAGGTCATGGCATTCAAGCATACATATGGCGATGCATAGGGTTCATTACATGAGACATGCATCATGCATAGAATAATGATTTAATTCTACTCATTGATGTTGGGAAAATGCTAGTGTGGATACAGATGTATCGATGGCATACAATTGGTTTTAGCTAGCTGGTTGCCAAGCAATAGCTGAGCTCAATAAGTTTTGACTCTAGGAGATCAAAGAGGAGTTGCCAAGAGGCAGCCTAGCAGGCCGACGAGTTGATACGTCGACGCAGCAAGGGGGTGCGTCGACGCAATGAGGGTTTGGTCGATCGAAATTTGAGATCAGTCGACCGAATCTAGCAAATGGTCGGCCGAAATTGGCTAGATGACCATGATATGCAAGTATTCATGGGTGGTTTATGCACACGATCCACAGATGGTTGTAGACACGCCGAAATTGACATCATTTTTGAACATATCTCCTATCGCACTGCGATGCCCCATTTGACCCTCAAATCAACTTATTTGAGTGATTTTTCTCATTTTTTTCTTGAATTTCCAGCTTCCCTAAGCTTTTCCACATGTTTTTCTATTTTTCCAGATTTTTCTGAGATTTTTCTCCATTTTTCGGGGCCTTAAGTCAATTGGTGGCAGGGACCCAGGTGCCATTTAATGGGCTCCCAGTCAGTGGGCGCCCATTCTTGGAATTGGTGCCCATGACCTGGGCGCCCATTCCAATTGGCGCCTAGGTCAAGGGCGCCCATTCCTGCAGATTCCCGTTTGTCCGTTCTTCGAAATCTATGAATTAGTGACACTTCGGAAGGTCGCCAATTCTTTAAATAGTGACCGTTCGGAAGGTCGACAATTCTTTTCTTCATATTTTGACCCAAAATCAGATTATTTTTGATTCCACGACTTCCCGAAAGGTCGCTATTTCATGAATGGGCTCCCATGTAGAAAGTCGCTAATTCCCTTGCTATATTTTGAGTTTTTAACTCCGTTCGAAACTCGTATTAATTTCTAATTAGCAACCACCTCATGGTCGCCAATTCTTTTCAAATTTCAGAAAGTTCTAATCCGTCTCGAAATGCTTTCGAAATGGCAGCACTTCGCAAGGGCGCTCTTTTAAATAGCGACCATTTGTGTGGTCGTTATTTCTTCCAAAAATCTGAACTCCGACAGAACCTCCTTCTTTCTCTCTTTTGAGCCCCTTTTCACTTGGGAAAGGAGTCCTAAGGCTTTCAAAGGTTAAAGGGACACTTGGCTAATGTTTATCTCTTGCTAAATTCAACTTAAACTTGATTTCCTGATTTCCTTTGGATTAAACTCCGAATTTTGGCCCTATAAATAGGACCCCTCTCTCCCTTGTGTTCAAGGTTGCTCAATCAATTCAAGAGGAGGTGTTGTTGGATTGGAGGGTCAAGGAGGAAGTCTCCCACATGCTTAAAGCTTCATCCATGGAGATCTTCTTCCTCCCTTGAAGATTCGGAGCCTCTTCTTCCTTGGAGCTTCTTCCTCATTGAAGATCTTGAAGTCCTCTATTGGAGAACAATCCAATAAGCCAATTCCTTTTCCTTATTCCTTTTATTCTTTTCATGCATCTTAATTAGTTCATGCATCATACTTCTTTATTATTCTTTTCATCATCTCAACCACGTTGAGAATCTCCCCTTTGTGCAACACTTGCACCCTCTATCATACATCATCTTTTATCCACCCTTTGCATAGGGGTTTAGTGCCAAAGCACCAACAAGGTGTGTTCACATCCATGTTCATATTTATATATCTTATTTGGATTGGATGCTACACACTTGATTTTCTAATCAATATCTTTTCTTGTTGGTTTGTTCATTTTGCAAGGGTAATCAAGCTAAGAATAACTTTCTTCATCGGTCGGCCGATAGAAAGAGAATGTGAACACTCACAATCCCTCGCTCCTTTTTTACGGTATTATTCGCGATCCCTCCTTTGCTTTTATTGATTATATCTTTTGATGTATCCCCTCTATAGATAATACTCCTTTAGCATCCTACGGATGCTCCCCTTTCTCTCTCTTTCCCATGCTTTTGCTTGCTTTTCCAAGCTTAATAATTATTTATTTTCCTTAAGTGGATTTCTTAAGATCTACAAATTGGCGATCACGGTGGGACTCCTTTATTTTTCTTTTGATTACCCTTCCCCTTGGGCACCCACATGTGCCACCTCCATTTGTACCCACGGTGCACCTCCCTTAGTGCTCCACGTAGCACCTTTTCTTTTTATTCTACCCCTTGTGCATCACGTGCACACCTCCCACTTGTGATTGTTACTTAGTTAGATTTTTGGAAATTCCATTTTTTCTTCTCTAAAAAAAAAGTTAAACATGACATGCCTTATTTCATATTTTTATTGATTGCCATGACCCATATTTTGCGATTGTGAGTGTTTTCCTTTTCTTTCCTATTGGTTTTTCTCACTGTTTAAGGTTTTTGGCCATTGGTGCAGCTTCTGGGAGAGAGGGAATTAGCGCCCATACAGAGGGCACCAATTCCCCAATTGGTGGCACCTGTACGGGCGCCAAGTCACTACCCCTTTAAAAAAAATTTCTAATTGGCGCCCACCAGAAGGGCACCCATTCATCAAATAATGGCACTACGGGGGGTGCCAATTCCCTCTTTCTAAAGAAAAAAACTTGTAATTGATGCCCACTCAGGGGGCGCCCATTCAGGAATTGGTGGCACCTATCAGGACACCAATTTCCTGTGTTTTCACAGATTCATACTCTTTTCTTATTTATTGTGCATACTTCTTGCATATTGTTCATATTTATTATTTATTCATTGTTTTACATTAGTTCTGCATTCATAGTGCATTTGGCTTGAGAGACCTCCTCTCCCCACACTTTCTAGGATACCATACCCCTCTTGGTTAAGGAAGGACCCTCCATTGAGCACTCCGTCTCTTTGGATTGGAATCTCCTAAACCAAGGCCTCCGTAAGTCCCCGCACCCGTGGATTCCCTTACAGAAGCTTGGGCTGGTTGTACCTTGAAGTTCCCCGGGTTTAGTTGGCCTAATACGTGGTGAGAGAGCATACCTAGTTGGCATTGAAGAAAACCACATTGAAACTAGGTTCCTACCTTGTGTGAACTATATCAAAATTTGTCAAAATCACTTAATTCACATCAAGGTTTACCTTAAGGAATCAAGCGTAAGCATCCAACTTGTGTGATCTTTGCAAATTGTTTTGATTGAACTATTGCTTAATTTGCATGATGTTTCGCTTTGATAATCAAACCAACATGTCTAATTCAATCTACAATCATGAGGATGAACAACCTAGTACATCTTATGATCCTCAATTTTATAATCCTCATCACAATTCTTTTAAGGGACCACGTCCTCACTCTTATGGTATTACCCAACCCATGGACAATGTCCAATCTCATGGTTCCTTACATCCATCGCGAGCCACTATTCCCCCGGGACCATCTCCTCCTCATGATGAGAAGGTCTCCCAAGTTTTACATGCATTAGATCATATTACCCCTCAACAAATCCAAGTCATTAAGGCCATTGTTGAGGGTGCACCTTCATCACATCCTCCTTCCAATCCCTCACGGGTGGCCCATCCCCCACCTCCTCTCGTTCGGGTGGCCCGTCACCCACCTCCCTCTCTTATTCACACTTCGTTCAGGAAGTTCACCTACCTCCTTCTACACATATTCCTCCTCGGGTGATCCATCACCCGCCTCCTTCTATTCCTCCTCCTTCTATGGGCCGGCCCATTAACTCTCCTTCACGGCCTTTACATCAAGCCACTCCTCCACGGTCTTCCTCTCATGGCCAACCCTCCAATGTTCACGTTACACCCCTCCATCAAACTCTTCTCAATAAAATCGCTTCGATGGAGGAACAATTAAAGAAGGTCACAAGTCCGCGGCCCGCTCCTCCTCCTCCTCCTCAAGTCAATCCTCTTCACGCCTTCATGAATAACATCACCAAGATGGAAAAAGATTGGAAGGAGAGGAGAGATAATGGCATCAACAACCCATGTGAGCAAGATGAGCCGGTAATTTTCAATAACCAAGTGGATGCCGTCCGCCCTCCACCACCTATATATTCCACTCACTCACATGGCCCTCCGCATACACATAATCCTCCACAAAGTCCTCCACCTTATATTCCTCCACCACCCATTATTACGCCCCCACTGCGGCGTCCATTTGAGTTTAAAAATAATGATGATTTGCAAGTTCTTTATGAAGAGTTGGAGCCAGCACAAGATGTTGAAGTTCCTCAAGAGAAATCCACTCCGAGTTTCCTCCATTTTCCACTCCCCCCATTACCCGATGAACCCCCTGCTCAGAACGATGTCACCGTCCCCAATCCTATTTATGAAACCAATTGGTGTTACGATGATGGGTCGATACTCCAATCACCTACGTCGGCACATCATGAACCCTCTCTCACTATTCCAACCTCCCGCACCACCAAAATCCGATGCTTCCAAGGCACTAAGACTCTTACCATTATACCTCCTTCATCCACACCGTCAACCTCCACTCCACCGGCTTCCGCCAAGCCTCCATTAACCCCTACTCCACCGGCTTCCACCGAGCTTCCACTGGCCTCAACCGAACCTCCTACCAAGCCTATTTATAACCCAATCAATCCCCCATTGCCGTCACCTAAGGCCTCCACTATCCCTATAACCCCGAAACCGGCTTTGCCTATCCCTACACCTTTACTTAAACTCGTGGCAGATCCTGAGCAGGATTCACCTATTTTTGCACTCGAGCAAATCTCGTTCGCTTCCAAGCAAGGGGAGAAGCCCAACGTGCTCAAACCCCCGCTTCCACCTATCCTTCCACTAACACTCTCCATTAAACCTCCATTACTCATTAAGCTTACCGCCTCCATCTTGCCATCCACCCCCACTCGGAGTGGGCGTATTTCTGCAAGCACGTGTGTCAAGGATATTCAAGAGCCGGTCAAGAAGGATTTGGCCACGGCAATGATATTCAAAGTTCAAGATTTTATTTGCCGTATGCCAATCCATGTTCTTGTGCCGGGCATTTTTGACACGTCTCCAACGATGCTCACCATGAGAAAGTCTAATAAGTTGATGCCATATCGACCGAAGGCCATTATCAAAATCACTTTGCTCATTGGTCGCTATTCTTTCAAGGCTCTCATTACCCCTCGCTCCGTCATTATACAAATCCCTATCCCTAAGAAGGGGTTCTCCTCATGCATTTTTATAACACATTCCACTTCCAATGAGAGCTTATGGGCATTGATTCCATCCTTAGAGCCGTTTGGCCGGGCACTCTCTTTGCCATGGAGGGACGGGCATTCTTTGATTGAAGGGTCTTCCGCCAATCCACTCATCCTTTGTTCTATTCCATTCACCTTACCCCCTACCAACTCCTCCATATGGGCCACTCATGGGTTGAGAAAAAGGATCTCATTCTCTCAATCCATATGTTCTTTGCATCCTATGCATTTCATGCATCCATTGCATTCATTGCACTCCTTGCATTGCATCTCTTTGCATTCTTTCTTTCCCGGGTTTCCAAACCCTTATCTTTCCCGTCTTCCGGGGCCTCTAGATCCTCTTCGCACTATTTCCAATCCACCTCTCTCTGGGATTTCTGGATTCTTGCCCTATTTTTCTTGGGCATCACATCCCATGGTATCTCCCCAGGTTCCCGAAACCTCCAGACTTACTTCTTCTCATGGGACATTGCGTCCCTCCTCGTTTCCTTCCTCAGGAACCTCCGGACCTTCCTCTCTTCCAAGGGCATCACGTCCCTACTCATTCTCCCCGATTTTCGGAACCTCCGGATCTTTCTCTCTTTCTCCTGGGATGTCGCGCCCCCTTTTATTTTCTCCCTCCGGAACTTCCGACCTTTTAGGGCATCGCGCCCCCTTTTACTTTCTTCCTCCAGAACCTCCCGATTTGCCAGGGCATCGCGCTCCTTTTCACCTTCTTCTTCCGAAACCCCCGGATCCTCTTTCTCTCTTCTTAGGGCATCGCATCCCTTCTCTTTGTCTTCCTCCGGAATCCCAGGATTTTCTATCCTTCCTCCCAGGGCATCACGTCCCTATCCCTCCGGACCCTCCAGACCTTCTCTATTTCTTCCGATTCATCCTCCTACTCATCCAGGACATCGCGTCCTTTGTTTTCTTCTTCCTTTTAAATCATCTCTTCCCATATTTCCTCCGAGGGCATCGTATCCCTCGGGATTTTCCTCCTCTGAAACCTCCGGATTCTTCCTACCATGATTGTCCTCCTTCACCTCCGGACCCTCCGGATCCGCCTCTCTCGATCTATCAATTTCTCCTTGATGGGAATCAACTCCGAGCATGTACATTTTATTTTTGTATTTGTGTCCTTTTATTTATTTTTATATCCTAGGGGAAGTAGATTCGCAATTGTAAGGCTTTATAAGCCTATTTGTTCTTCCTTAGGATTGTGTGGGTTTATGTGCAAAATGCCAGTAGCACCTGCTAGGGGGCCCCCACTCCTTCCCCATTGGTCCACCTAGGCCATGTGGGGCTGGTCAAACCATCTTAGGTGGCTTCTAGAAGGGTTGAATGTCAAATAAACACATGGGAGACAAGTGGGGTAAAATGTCAAAAGTTGGCCACCTATCTTACCCCATGGTCAAAGGGGCGCCCCCCATTAGAATTAATTAGAAATTTTATTTCTTTTTGTTTGATCACATTTAAATGTGAAGTCCCTTAAGTACCCCTCCTGACCCTAGATCTAAGGGTAGATTAGGTCATTTGTCATTTATTATAAGTACCTTGTATTTCCATTTTTGAAGAATTAATGAAGAAGAAAATTGTTGAATGCCTTGGAGCTTGGTGCGCCCCCTCCTCTCTCCCTCTGGTTCCTCCTTCTTTCCTCTGCATTTCAGGGTTGAGAACCCCTACTACCTGAGCCCCTCCATCTCTAGATTCATCTCTGGTGCCGCTGCCGCCGTTCGTGCCGCCATCGAGCCGCCGCAAAATCGCTTCCAAAGTTCTGTTCAAGGTTCTGTTCTACTGGGCAGAGGTTCACTCCGGGATTTTTAACTCCCAACTCTGACATCATCTGGAGTTGAGATTTTCAGGGTTGGTTCTTCTCTTGATTCCAAACCTCCAGTAAACAAATCACATCCTTTAGACTTCTTTTTACATTTTTTCCATTTTCGTGTCTTTCTGTCTTCCAGATCTGTCCCTTTTCAGATCTATGTAGCAGAAGCTTAGTTCTTTCACCTTTCGACCCCTTTTTGATTTTTATTGGAATCTCCAAATTTATTTGAGATTCTGTCCACCATCCTCATCCTCCACAAATTTTCTTCGAATTTCAAAAGGCCTCTACCTATTTTTAGAAATTATGTCTTTCCCCCAAATTCAGTTCTATCTCTGCTGTCCAGATCCGACCCTGAGTCAGTATAAAATCCACAAAAAATTGAAACTTCCACCAAACCTTTCATAAGATATATCTCCATTTTCTTATCTTCTCCCTCTACAACTTTTATGAAGAGCTTAAAAGATGAATCGAAGGTCTACATCGCGGCCAATGCCAACTCTCAGGAAAACATAGTTCTATCCTGAGTTTTCAGATCCTGTGAGTCAGTAGCTTGAAAATTCGACAAAGGCCATCAACGGGAAACTCAAATTTCTTTCTCCAGCCATAGATCGAAGAATTTCAAGTCAGATTTCCATCGGTATCTCTTGTGTCTCGATCCATCGGGAGTGACCGTAGCAACAGATCTCGTCGGGTCGCGTGTTGTAAAACAGAACTGCAGATCCGTGTTCAGCAACTCCGGCGAGTGGAGATCGGAGCCGCCCGACCTCCGGCGCGCGAACCAGCACACCGCCATCCCAAGGAGCACCCTTCCATGCGTCCCCACCACAGTGGTGCCACCCCAGTCCCACACGGCCCCTCGGACCAGCACGTGGGTCCCACGGTCGTGAGTACGTGTGCCGCCGAAGCAACACAAGAAACGGCCCGTCAACCCGAAACCGCTACTCCCGGGTCCCATTGTGTCGCCCTTTATCTCCCTGCGTGGGGTGGGCATTCATATTCATTGCTATAATATTTGTGTATTTACTGTTCCGGGAATACGAAATCGGTCGGGAAGTCTTCCCCACGCCCGGTAGCGTGGAGGTATCGTATTCGCTCCCATCTCGGCATTTGCTTTATTTCGTATATATTTCTTTATGTCGTTGCTAGAGAGCATGCTAGGATCGTAGCTCGCTATACTTTTTATATCACCGCTGCTGCGAGAGAGAGAGAGAGAGAGACCGTCCCGTGACCCGATCCGGGCACGAATTTGTGAGGTGACCACCCTAGCTCATTGTCAGTTTCTCAACCGTGCACGTCCGACGCTTCCCTCGTTAGGGACGATCGCGAGCTTGCTTAGAGTCCGAGGATCGCATATCCATTTGGAGTCGAGTCGTGTGTCCGTCCCGCATCACTCCTCTTAATTCCACCTGATCCCGGGTCTGACCCGACTTCTTCCACCTCAACTGCTTTGGGCATTTGCCCGTTCTCCCACTGTTTTCGAGGCTTTAGTCCTCACTCCTCATCTTACTTTTCCCCTCTCCTTCTGTAGACCTTTTTGTGTGATTAGGGTCTTTGTACCTTAGTAAGGGAGTTCTATCCCTCATCTCTTTTCCTTTTATCCTTATTCGTCTGAGTCTGGTCTTGGTACCACTCCTTCTTGTTAAGTCACTTTCAAACTTTGCTATCCTATCTTATCTGCTAAAGAGGACACAAATCCCATGTTTATCAACATCGCCACTGGCAGCCGCTTCTACAAAGATCGCAAGGTAACATGTTTGCGCAATGTCATTATTCACGCATGGTTTTCAAAACGAAGTGTTTCTTAACCTGATTAAGAGTGGTTGTTTTAGACCTTTATCTTAAGCTTTTGTTTAATTAATTCAATGAAAAAGAGTCTTTAAGCTTACTATGCAGCACTTCGGCTATAAGAACTCCGCGCTGGGAGTTCGGCATTTTTCTCCTCACTCATTAAGGGCAACCCTTAGCTGGGCACCGCACACACTTCACGGGATCCTTAGCCGTCTCCTTTGGTAGAACACTGTTGCTACTCGGGCCATGCTCGAGGGCACGGGGTCTTTTTCTCCTCTTAACTCGACTAAAATATGAGGATAGAGGTAGTCTGGGCAAAACAACCAACCTAAGCACACCCTAATAAGAGGAAGTCTCAAATAGGGGCAGTCTATTATGACCATATTCTCAAAAATATTAAGCTCAATTACAATATCTTTCAAGTCCAAAAGACACAAAAGAAGAAAAATGAAAATCATGAAAAAAGAAAAAGAATGGTGAAATCAAAAGAAAATTTGATGAATTTGGCATGGCAAGAGGGCAGTAAAGTTTCCCCGCGGGACGTTATGAGCCCGGTCGTATGCGTGTCTATGTGAGAATTTAAGGTTCGATGATAGGACACAAAGTCCGGCGCAACAGACCGAATCTCTAGGGGTTGTGATATGGACGGAAGTCAAAACCCGATATCTTCTTAACTCACATCAAGCTTATCCTAAAATTTTCTTCTCTTCTCCCTCTAAGACCGAGTGTTTCTCGGGTATGGCCTTAGTAGGGGCACTGTTATCCAAGGGCAGCCGGTTATAGGGCGCCACCTTCTTATGCACGTCCGGCTTTGGGCAGTTTTAACGAAAGGGGAGGGAACGAGGACCCCTAGCCAGTGGTTCAAAAATGCCCTTTGATGCTGCTTTAGCAATGTCTAAATCAAAATTTTTAAAAAAATGAATATTTTTAAAATTCTAAAAAAATTGAATATTTTCATAATTCTAAAAAAAATCCAAAATCCAAAAAAAATCCAAAAAAATTGAGTATTTCCAAAATTCCAAAAAATTTGAATATTTTTAAAAACTTTAAAAAAATTCAAATATTTTCCAAAATCCACATAAAAAATTGAATACTTTTCAAAACTTATAAAAATTTACACATTTCAAAAAAACCCAAAAAAAATACATTATATTCTCTGATGGTGTTATTGCAGGAACAACTTTTTACAAAGACCAAGGACATGGGATGAGTCCTTTCCATTCATTGCTATCTAATTTTCAATTCTTCCCCATGTTGGTTGCTACCTACATGATTTGCCACTCTGGGCATCTTAAGCATCATTTCCAAATCTTTCTAAGTAGCTCTTTCTACTATTCACTGGATTATTCTTGCCACTTTGGGCATCATCACTCTGATCATAATTCCTCTAAATCTCATGATATGCCAAGTTGTCATCCTTATAACAACAAGCAATGATAAACACTGGCATGAATGCTTTGCTTTAATAACTAAACATGCTTTGCTTTGACGCTATACACGCTTTGTCCTACTATGATAAGCTATGCTTTTCACATATGCTATGCTCATACTACACTTTCTCATTTCATTCATATGCTTTTATATCCACAATTTGATGGGCATATTGCGCTTCAATCCATTCCATGTTATTCAATGCCATGCTTTTCATACTATATCTTCAATATAATTGAGTGAATGCTATTCATGTCATTTATGTTCATGCTACGCTTCACATGTTTTAACGTTATTCATGATATGCTTGCTATGCTTATTGCTATTCATTGCTTGTTATACTTCATTATATCTTGGCTAATGAACTTTTGAGCGCATGAAAGAAGCTTCATTGGTCCCACCGTCCGGACATCATCATCCAAGTCCCACGGTGTTTGCACTTCATATCTCAGTTCCTCCACACTTATTGCTTCACCATTCTCCTTGTATGCATTCATACTATATGTTATCTACACTATTAGATTATATCAAGGACCTTGTGGCTTTGATAAATCTGGAATTTGAGTTTTTCTTCATCAAAAACAATGATGATTCCAGAGGAATCTTAGTCACACGGATAGGCCGTTGAGCCGTCCAAGATTGGGGACGATGGTTCCCTTTTATGAGTTGGTGCGCGGATAAACGGGCTTTGGCTTAGTATCGGATCACAAAATCAATTTTTTGACTCAGTCTGGGCAGCTTACCAATATTATCCTTGATTATCTTATATTTTAATTTATTTTAATTTTCCCTTTTAACCCAGCATGTATTCATGTAGGACTTTGAATTAACGTTGGAAAGTCATTTTGATAACTTGATTTTGAGATCAATAAATCATTAATTTTAAGATTTGAGATATTCATTGTCGAATTATGTCCTCAATTCACCTTGTTGTCGTTTTAGGCCGCTTCCTTGAAAACTCCCTTGTTTGGATTTCTATCCTCTTATTTCAATTCTTTTCCTTTGATCTACCTTGGCTGCAGCACGTCCATATTGGCTGGTAACCGTTCCACAATGGTAAAACCTACAGGTTTGTGACCTAGGGTACTTCCACCGTGCTGGAAGTTGATCACCTCTTTTATATCTTTCGTGCCCACATGCACACTCCACTCCTTTATCCAAACAATTGTTACTTTTCATTGAATCTCCTCAAGATTGCTTCACCTCAAGCTTTTGATTCAATTCCTATCAAGTGATGTTGATTGCGTGTCTCATCACACCTTGGCATCTACTTTTCAGTTCATTCCACTCCGTGTCACTCCCTTGCAAAAGCAGACGCCAAGGCGGGGCAGCTGTAGACACGCCGAAATTGACATCATTTTTGAGCATATCTCTTATCGCACTACGATGTCTCATTTGACCTTCAAATCAACTTATTTGAGTTATTTTTCTTATTTTTTCTTGAATTTCCAGCTTCCCCAAGTTTTTTCACATGTTATCCTATTTTCTCATATTTTTCTGAGATTTTTCACCATTTTTCAGGGCCTTAAGTCAATTGGTGGCAGGGACCCAGGCGCCATTTAATGGGCGTCAAGTCAGTGGGCGCCCATTCTTGGAATTGGCGCCCATGACCTGGGCGCCCATTCCAATTGGCGCCCAGGTCAAGGGCGCCCATTCCCTACAAATTCCCGTTTGTCTGTTCTTCGAAATCTATGAATTAGTGACACTCTGGAAGGTCGCCAAGTCTTTAAATAGCGACCGTTCGGAAGGTCGCCAATTCTTTTCTTCTTATTTTGACCCAAAATCGGATTATTTTTTATTCCACGACTTCCCGAAAGGTCGCTATTTCATGAATGGGCACCCGTGTGGAAAGTCGCTAATTCCCTTGCTATATTTTGAGTTTTTAACTCCGTCCGAAACCCATATTAATTTATAATTAGCGACCACCTCATGGTCGCCAATTCTTTTCAAATTTCGGAAAGTTCTAATCCGTCTCGAAATGCTTTCGAAATGGCGGCACTTCGCGCGGGCGCTCTTTAAAATAGCGACCATCTGTGTGGTCGCCATTTCTTCTAGAAATCTGAACTCCAACATAACCTCCTTCTTTCTCTCTTTTGAGCCCCTTTTCACTTGAGAAATGAGTCCTAAGGCTTTCCAGGGTTAAAGGGACACTTGGCTAATGTTTATCTCTTGCTAAATCCAACTTAAACTTGATTTCCTAATTTCCTTTGGATTAAACTCCGAATTTTGGCCCTATAAATAGGACCCATCTCTCCCTTGTGTTCAAGGTTGCTCAATCAATTCAAGGGGAGGTGGTGCTGGATTGGAGGCTCAAGGAGGAAGTCTCCCGCATGCTCAAAGCTTCATCCATGGAGATCGTCTTCCTCCCTTGAAGATTCGGAGCCTCTTCTTCCTTGGAGCTTCTTCCTCATTGAAGATCTTGAAGCCCTCTCTTGAAGAACAATCCAACAAGCCAATTCCTTTCCCTTATTCCTTTTATTCTTTTCATGCATCTTAATTAGTTCATGCATCATACTTCTTTATTATTCTTTTCATCATCTCAACCATGTTGAGAATCTCCCCTTTCTGCAACACTTGCACCCTCCATCATACATCATCGTTCATCCACCCTTTGCATAGGGGTTTAGTGCCAAAGCACCAACAAGGTGTATTCACATCCATAATCATATTTATATATGAATTTGATGCTACACACTTGATTTTCTAATCAATATCTTTTCTTGTTGGTTTGTTCATTTTGCAAGAGTAATCAAGCTAAGAATAACTCTCTTCATCGGTCGGTCGATAGAAAGAGAAGGTGAACACTCACAATCCTCCGCTCCTCTTTTAAGGTATTATTCGTGATCCCTCCTTTGCCTTTATTGATTATATCTTTTGAGGTATCCCCTCTGGCGATCACACTCCTTTAGCATCCTACGCATGCTCCCCTCTCTCTCTCTTTCCTATGATTTTGCTTGCTTTTCCAAGCTTAATAATTCTTTATTTTCCTTAAGTGGATTTCTTAAGATCTACAATGGTCCAATGCTAACGTGGACATCAATGAATTGCTCAGTCTCCAGGGAATGCATGAGAGAACAGTTTTAAACACTTTCATGTGGTTTTACCAAGGGTTAATATGAATCACAAGATGCATGCAAGGTTTTTGATTTAGCTCATTGTAGGGCCGGCTATTGGGCAACAGGGGAATTGAAAAAGGGGTCGACCCATGGGTCGACCCCTGCTGTAGTAGGTTGTAGACAGAGCTTGGATAAAAATGGGTCGACCCTAGGGGTCGAGACCCTCAGAGCAGACTTCAAATGTTTGTTGTTTATTTGAAAATATGCAGATGTGGATGCAGGAAACGAATGAGTATGCGATTACACATATGAAAAGGAGTTGAGTTTTTTGTTTGGCCATTTCTTTGGATGCATCACATATTTCCTTTATTCATGCGTTGCTTTTTATTCAGATCTTCCCTTGACCAGTCCAGTTGCATCGCTTGTGCAGAGATATGCGCATCACTTGTTTGATTACTTATTCAGAGAGAGAGTGCATTCTCTTCAGCATTTTTAGTTCAAGCATTATTTCTTCGTGTGTGATTCATTAGTTTAAGCATCATGCTCATTGCTTGGTCCATACTTAAGCGTTAGTTTCTAAGTCCACAATTTTAAGAAAAATTGGACAGCACCTCCCCTGTACCCAGGCTTTGGGGGTGAAAAATAGGAGCACATCCACCAGGAAATCTTGGGATGCCCCAAAAAACTAGAGCAAGTCAAGACTGACGGCTCTATATCTCGGAATTGGGTAGAGAGGATGCCTCGAGGACTAGCCTGCTAGAGGATCTCTATTGACCCAGGGATTAGCAATGTTTCCAACCCTGAAATTTGCATTGTTTATGTTGGCCCTATGGCCATTAATATCCCACTCTTGGTGAAACATTCCCGAGAGAACATACTATAAAGAAGTAGATCCCTAGGGGGTATGAGAGTGGTTAAAGAACGAAAATCCACCGATGTGAAATCACAATGTATCCCTTCCCCATTGCAGGCCCATCATCAAAACCGGTGACAACCCATAGAAAACACCTTATTGCCCCCAATGAATGAGACTACATGCCATGCTATAAAACTAACAGGCTTCTGTCCTAGAGGGAGGCTGAAGGCTATAGCGGGCAGTGCTCATCAAGAGATGAAAACATAAGGTCTGAAGAGACCAGCTGACGCGGGACGGGGACCGACACGGACTAAGACTCACAAAAGACTCTAACTCAGGCCAGCAGTAGCACGCTCAAGGGTCGCCAAGTGGCTGACCACCGTGATATCCCACAGAATGAGGGACGTCTCTCAACAGAAACTCCGACCTCGGCCGTCCCAAGGAGGGAAGCGCACGTGTCTAGGCGTATAGTCGACCTCCAAAGACAAGGGGAGTCGAGTCCTAGCTCGAAGCTCGGCTAGTGCTAACGGACGGGTGCTCTCACTCACGGTCCGCGGTGATGGCAAAAGTAGCTAGGCGCCTACTCTCTCTCACGCGGCATATTCAATCACATACTAAAAGAGCAAGCAAAGGTGGAGGAGTCGGAGCGCGTACCTCCACGCCTAGGCGTGGGGAAGGAACCCCGGCCGTGGACCAACAACCCGATACACCAGAGCAATAAATTACAACCCCCAATAATGGCCCACTCCTCGCAGGGAGGTAAGAGGCTACAAACAATACGTTCGGGTTGCCGGACACGGGTTGACGGGCCGCACTCGATGACGGGCGCGATGCTGCAGAATCGGTGTCGCGCGCGCCTGGACGGAGACGGGTCCCACGGGTTGATGCGATGTCCGTTCGAGGCACCGTCAGAGAGGACGCGTTGCTGATGGTTGGAGGAACGCTCAGACCAGAGGGGACGCGCTGGATGCGCCGGTGGTGGCCGTGGGCGCTGCCGAAAACCAGGTCTGGTTCTGTGGTCGCAGAACCGCGCACGCCGTCGGTAAAATCCGGAACTCGGTCGTCTGGTGCCCGAACAGGTCCGGGCCGGTTGGAGGTGAGAGCTGACTAGCAGAGGTGACCCTCGGCCAAACGGCGTCGGCAGATGATGCCGACACGAGTCGCAGGAGCCGCTGGAAGTTGGGGTTGGTTCGCTGGGCGGACTGTGCAGGCACGCCGGCGCAACCCCACGAGATCGACCGCCACGTACGGTGACGATGTCGAAACGCGACGCCGTCGGCGGCGTTGGAAAGCTGACTCGGAGATCCACGAACCCTGAAGAAACCAGCGCAAAAGACGCAGCGTGGAGGCCTGGGGAAAATCCGCAATCAGGGTCTCCCCGCTGGGCGAGCAGAGAAAGTGGTGCTGGCGCAGGTCGGCGGAGAAAATCGGTACGGGCAGTGCCGATCTCCGATTGATGCAAAACCGGCGCCGACGCGAAGCTGATCCGCAGACGTATCTCCAGAAAATAGATCGTGGCAAAACTCGTCCAAGAAGGGGGCGCGAGCTCTGCTACAAGTCGGGGCAGAAATCTGGAATCACGCACACGAACCGTTGAGGAAGAAGATGAGGATAAGAGGGAACCCCGGAGTCCACCGAGGGCTGAGGCTTCACACCTCGCCGTTCTCCCGTCGCAGGAGAAGAGAAAGAGAGAGAGAGGGGCGCAAATGCCTTGCACAATAATCCATTTTTGTATTCAAATTATGTCTAAACCGAGATCAGTACAAGGAGAAGATTACTTATAGGGGAAGGGGAATTAGGGTTTTCACCCAAGCCAAAGGGAAGGGGGGGGGCGCAAAAGGGAGGGGGTAGGGGCGGCCATCCCTCCTCCAAACAGGGGGGGTGCGATCCATCCTCCTCCAATCAAGGAGGAATCCAAGGGGGGGGGGGGCGCCCAAAGGGGAAAGAGGGGAGAGGAGGAAAGGGGAAAGGAGGGGGGCCTAAAAAGGAAAGAGGAGGGGCAAGAGGGGAAAGGAGGCGCAGCCACCCTAGGTGGGGGGTTGCGCCCTCCTCTCCAAACCCTAACCCTAACCCTAACCAAGGACCAAGGCTAGGCCCAATAAGGGAGGAAGAAGCCCATTATCCCTACATAGCCTGATAACAATAGGAAAGAAACTAGATAACGTGTCCACGCAGGGACCAAACCTAGGCCCAACATGGCCTAAAGCATAATAAAAGATAACTAGAAGGTGCCGCCGTCGCCGAGCCACAAGGAGGTAGCAGTGTGTCGGGTGCTCCATCGGGGATAGCGTCGCGTGTCCTCACCAATTCTCCCCGGGTGGGAAGAACTCGACCCCGTCGAGTAAGGGTCACGGTCGCTGAGGTACCGCTCCAGCAGGTCCGGATCGATCCGCTCCAGCTCTCCACGTGTAATCCAGGTGTCGTCCGACTCGGGGCGCCCTCTCCAACGCACTAAGAAGCGTTGGTAGGCTCCGCTCCTGGTAGTAGTCACCTGCTCATCCAGTATGCAATCTATATGCTCGCGTGTATGTAATGGGGCTGGAGGAGGTGGACTCTCAGTAGGTGTGTCACTCACAACAGGAGGGTCAGGCCCAAATAACTCACTGGGTATCACCGCAGGATCCCGATAAGCTACCAGATCAGAGACATTGAACGTCGAACTGATCCCGTAGTCGTCTGGTAGCTCGATCTCATACGCGTTCGACCCAATACGCCTCAACACTCTGAATGGTCCTGCACCGCGGTCTTGGAGCTTCTTTACGGCTCCCGAAGGAAACCGTTCCGGTCTAACCCGGACCATGACGTACTCTCCCTCGCGGAACTCACGTGTGCGTCTGTGCGCGTCAGCTAACTCCTTGTAACGTGCGTTGCTGGCCTCAAGGTGGTGATGATGCAGACTCCGAACTAGCTGTGTTGACTCATACCTATGTGAATGCAGTGGTGGTCCTGGACATCCAAACATGGATCTAACATGCCTATGACGTCTACCTGACTTGACAACATGGGGAGGGCCTGGACAACCAAAGTAGAACCTAGCAGGCACATGTGTCCTATGACATATGGTAGACTCAGAAGGATGAATAATCCCAAGTTTACTCATGACATCTCCCCTATATGACGATGGACATGGTGAAACATGGGGAAGAGACATGTGTCCCTGGCCTCCTAAGCTCGGGCATCTGGATGCCTGCACGGTGAGGTGTTGACTAGAAGGCCTAGGTGGTGTATGATAGTGGACCCCCTCGACAAGGTGGGGAAAATAATATGGGTCGAGAGGCTCACTAGGGAGGGGATCGAAAGGGTCAAAGAAATGATGACCCCTCCCGACAGGTCCCTTCACTATACTTGCCCATGTGCGACATTCGCCCAGGTGCAGATAATCACCTTCAGGCACTCTCATGTATGGGGCAAGAGGCTCATAAGGAAGGCAAGGAAGGCTAGGTTCCTCCCTCGGGACCGTGAAACCATAAGCGGGGACAAAATCAACCTCCACGGGTATGGGAAATAATAAAAGGACCTCGGATGTGATATGTCCTATGGTGTAGACCGAGGTAATAGACCCCAAAGCAGGGAGTGTAAAGCTATGACTATAGGGTTGGTCAGACCCTAAGGTCAACATATAAGTCAACTCCCATTGATAATCTAAACTCCTAAGGAAGTCCTTCACATTTTCAAGAAAGCAGAAGGACCGAAAAGTGGTGTGAAAGGAGTTAAGGGGTATTATTGGGAGGGCTGGTCCCATGGGTGTATAGCAAGGAATGGAGACATCTAGAAGTGGACCCTCCCTTAGCCAGCTAGCTAAAGACTCTCCAATGACCAGTTCACCCTCGGAAGGTAAGAATGTCTCTATATGAGGGTCTAAGGGTGAAGCCTCTCTCTCGGGAGTGGAAACGGAGTCCTCTATGATGTGGAGGGGATCACTCCCTAACTCCTCAACCTCAGTTAGGTACTCCTCAATCAACTCCTGTTCAGCCTCGTAACTCACTGGAACAAACCCAGGTGATGACATGGAGGTGGTCGGCGTAACGCCGTCATGGAAGACAAACTCACCGGGAAGGTGAGATGGGTGTAAGGTGCAGGTCCTCCTATCCAGGTCGATGGTCGCACTTCTTTCCTCCAACCAAGTTCGCCCTAAAATGATGCATGGACCAGCAAGTGTGCTGATCTTGCACCAAGCGCCATCGAAATATTTAACGGGGCCAAACCACCGTTGAAACTCGATAAAAGCTAAACCATCACGGAGAACAATCTCCCCAGTCTTAGAGAGAGACTCAACAATATCCTGTGAGACACAATTATATGAAACCTTACTGATGAAGTCGATCTCCGTATGCAACCCATTAGGTAGGATGGCCACGGACATGACAGGGCGCTGAAACGACTCGGTCATCGGTATAGGGATCGGGTCTCCCGACGACTGAGTGGTAGGGCCGACACCCACGGGTCGTGCCATAAGAGCGTCGAATCGGGCCAACAGGGATGACCAATCTGACACGTGGGCACGAGGAACCACCATGGGGCTGGCGGGGAGCTGGACATGCAAGACTCAACGAGACAAGGATAAAAACTCTAACTAGACACAAGCCTAAAATGACAATGCAATGGTTGGTTACCTAGATGAACTAAGAGACTCAATGCACCCTAGACAACCTAAAGACTCAAAAGACCTAAGACCCCAATTTGTTAGAACAAACTGGTTCCCTAAGCTCTGATACCAAATTTGACGCGGGACGGGGACCGACACGGACTAAGACTCACAAAAGACTCTAACTCAGGCCAGCAGTAGCACGCTCAAGGGTCGCCAAGTGGCTGACCACTGTGATATCCCACAGAATGAGGGACGTCTCTCAACAGAAACTCCGACCTCGGCCGTCCCAAGGAGGGAAGCGCACGTGTCTAGGCGTATAGTCGACCTCCAAAGACAAGGGGAGTCGAGTCCTAGCTCGAAGCTCGGCTAGTGCTAACGGACGGGTGCTCTCACTCACGGTCCGCGGTGATGGCAAAAGTAGCTAGGCGCCTACTCTCTCTCACGCGGCATATTCAATCACATACTAAAAGAGCAAGCAAAGGTGGAGGAGTCGGAGCGCGTACCTCCACGCCTAGGCGTGGGGAAGGAACCCCGGCCGTGGACCAACAACCCGATACACCAGAGCAATAAATTACAACCCCCAATAATGGCCCACTCCTCGCAGGGAGGTAAGAGGCTACAAACAATACGTTCGGGTTGCCGGACACGGGTTGACGGGCCGCACTCGATGACGGGCGCGATGCTGCAGAATCGGTGTCGCGCGCGCCTGGACGGAGACGGGTCCCACGGGTTGATGCGATGTCCGTTCGAGGCACCGTCAGAGAGGACGCGTTGCTGATGGTTGGAGGAACGCTCAGACCAGAGGGGACGCGCTGGATGCGCCGGTGGTGGCCGTGGGCGCTGCCGAAAACCAGGTCTGGTTCTGTGGTCGCAGAACCGCGCACGCCGTCGGTAAAATCCGGAACTCGGTCGTCTGGTGCCCGAACAGGTCCGGGCCGGTTGGAGGTGAGAGCTGACTGGCAGAGGTGACCCTCGGCCAAACGGCGTCGGCAGATGATGCCGACACGAGTCGCAGGAGCCGCTGGAAGTTGGGGTTGGTTCGCTGGGCGGACTGTGCAGGCACGCCGGCGCAACCCCACGAGATCGACCGCCACGGACGGTGACGATGTCGAAACGCGACGCCGTTGGCGGCGTTGGAAAGCTGACTCGGAGATCCACGAACCCTGAAGAAACCAGCGCAAAAGACGCAGCGTGGAGGCCTGGGGAAAATCCGCAATCAGGGTCTCCCCGCTGGGCGAGCAGAGAAAGTGGTGCTGGCGCAGGTCGGCGGAGAAAATCGGTACGGGCAGTGCCGATCTCCGATTGATGCAAAACCGGTGCCGACGCGAAGCTGATCCGCAGACGTATCTCCAGAAAATAGATCGTGGCAAAACTCATCCAAGAAGGGGGCGCGAGCTCTGCTACAAGTCGGGGCAGAAATCTGGAATCACGCACACGAACCGTTGAGGAAGAAGATGAGGATAAGAGGGAACCCCGGAGTCCACCGAGGGCTGAGGCTTCACACCTCGCCGTTCTCCCGTCGCAGGAGAAGAGAAAGAGAGAGAGAGGGGCGCAAATGCCTTGCACAATAATCCATTTTTGTATTCAAATTATGTCTAAACCGAGATCAGTACAAGGAGAAGATTACTTATAGGGGAAGGGGAATTAGGGTTTTCACCCAAGCCAAAGGGAAGGGGGGGCGCAAAAGGGAGGGGGTAGGGGCGGCCATCCCTCCTCCAAACAGGGGGGGTGCGATCCATCCTCCTCCAATCAAGGAGGAATCCAAGGGGGGGGGGGGGCGCCCAAAGGGGAAAGAGGGGAGAGGAGGAAAGGGGAAAGGAGGGGGGCCTAAAAAGGAAAGAGGAGGGGCAAGAGGGGAAAGGAGGCGCAGCCACCCTAGGTGGGGGGTTGCGCCCTCCTCTCCAAACCCTAACCCTAACCCTAACCAAGGACCAAGGCTAGGCCCAATAAGGGAGGAAGAAGCCCATTATCCCTACATAGCCTGATAACAATAGGAAAGAAACTAGATAACGTGTCCACGCAGGGACCAAACCTAGGCCCAACATGGCCTAAAGCATAATAAAAGATAACTAGAAGGTGCCGCCGTCGCCGAGCCACAAGGAGGTAGCAGTGTGTCGGGTGCTCCATCGGGGATAGCGTCGCGTGTCCTCACCACCAGCTCCAGTAGGCATTTAAGCAAACACTAGTGTGCTAGTGTGTGATTGGCACGAAAGCCAGGGTGATTTCCATGCAGTGAGCAGCAGCTCCTTGAGGAGCCAAGATCTGGTGAAAATAGATAGTAGATAAGTTATAGGCTATAGCGATATTTAGGGTTAAGCCCGAGCCTCAACAACCCATGGCATTGGTGAGAAGGCAAGTGGCCATTTTCTTGAGGGTCTTATGCATCAAACAATAGACGGGCATACACGATCGCATGTAAAGTATATGCATAGGGAAAACAAAGGGAATCGAAGTAAACAATCCGGACCTGCCCAGCGGCATTGGGAAGGGGCTTATTGCCATTTACTGTCACCCAGGAGGGCATTTATCCACAATAGGAGCTGGGGTGGTGTGCTGCCACCTACCCCACCAAGAGCACAGAATGAGGCCTGAGAGTGGATCCTCATCTGGCGAAGTGAGAGGGGCAGAACCCAAACCATTCCATTATGGTTGGATAGGCTAGGCCTGGCCTTTCCTCACGTTGCAACATTCTCTTCCAAGCAAGGAAACAAAGACAAAGAGAATATAGCATGATAGCAAGCATCGCAGCGAACTGGGGAATAGGGGTAGAAAGAATTGTAGAAATGCAAACATTCACATCCAAGCATCACAAAACTCATTCTTATTTTTATCAGACAAAGGAAATACATTATCCCAAGATCGATGGGTCTGGGAAATGACCAAACGAAGAAAAGAAAATTACAGAACTACATAGGAGAAGAAATCAGAAAGAAAGGGGGGGAGGGGGAGCATTGACTCCTCTCCCTTCCCAAGTAGCACACCTATCTCTCTTCTCTACCTCTCCTCTCCTTCACACGCAGGAGCACAGTAGAAGAACTCTGGGGAGCACCTCCAAGAAGCTTCGAACAGCACCAACAGGGGGGAGAAGAACAGAGCTGCTGGAGAGGCTTTCTTCTGGGCACTTGGTCCTCTTTTATAGTAGAGAAAGCCTCCTTTCTTCTTTTTCAAGGCAAGGGATCGTAGGAATGTTATCCAATGATTGGAGAATGTTGCCTCACATGTATTGTACGGTCATATGCCCCTCTAAAAGGTGCTGCGATTGGGCTTTGAGAGAGAGCACGAGCCACGCGCGTGACCCGCGCCCGTACGGGCTTCTTCACATTTTGAGGGTGCGTCGATGCATGTTGCAGGTTGCGTCAACACATCCAGCTGCCAGAGGCCTGTGGAACGCACTGGATTTCGTGTTCGTGAAAGATATCGGGATATTGGTGGTTATATCGATTCGGGATCATCTGTCCCACCGGGCGTGCCAACTTGTGGAATGCACTAAATTTCGAGGTGTAGAGATATCGGGGTGTTCTTTTTATCGGTTTATCTAGTGCGAGGGCGTGCCAGTCACCTAGGTGACAATGTGTTCGGGCTTCAAGACTGGAGTGGTCCGAAGCCCGGGGTGCGCTCCGTCTGACTAATCAGACGATTGTGGATATCGGGTCGGGACTGGAGACCCGCCGCGCCATAAAGGCCGCGACGTTAATTACATCCCCTCGGAGAGGGGAAGACCTCTGATTAATCGCCAAGAAAAGGGGCCAAATGACCTAAAGATCATTTTTCATTAAAGCATGCGAGTTGGGTTGACATAATTTAAACCCTCCGCATCAATGCAAAACGGTGTTCAAAACCATACAAATACTTGCTGCGAGTGCGGCAAATTTAATGCAAGTGCGGGATTAGATCCCGGTATATATATATATATCGGTCACTAACAGACCATCCAGTATTCGGTCGGGAGTCCATATTCGAAGTATCGAAGGTAACAACAAAGACATTCGGATATCTGCCATAGGTACAGCACGTTTCATGTGGGTGCGGAATCGGATCCCGGAAGAAGTGGGTCAAGCTGATGAACTATCGGCCCAAGAGGTGCACGGATCATGACCATGTCAGGGATCCCGAGGTCCACATCCGATGCCACGGGGCATCATTGCACAGTCCGGGGGAGCGAGTTGTTAAGTGTAAAGCCCAAACTCGGCAACGTGCGCCCTCGCACGCGGATCGACCTGCCCGGTCAGGTCGCGGGGGCAAGGGGGCAGCGCCCCTTGCGGGAGTTTCTGGGGGCAGCGCCCCCGGAACAAAATTTTAATTATGGGGGGGTATGCTATTATCATTGTTCTGACCATTGAATTAAGTGTTTTATTCTCATTCCATTCTTTCTATTTTGTTTATTGATTTAGTCCTTATTCTCTGGTTTATTCTTTAATTTCAATAGTTTTCTTTCTTCTTTTCATTCTTTTAGTTCTCTTTTACCACGCCGTATTAGCACGTTGCAAGAAGATGGGCGCGCCGGTTAAGGGGCGTCGGGTTAAGATGTGAAGGGGCACGCCGGAATTGAAGGGCAAGGGAGGAGGAAATGGGGGCGCGCCGTTTTTAGGTGTTCACAGAAGGAGATGGGGGGCGCACCGTTTTCGGGTGTTCACAGAAGGAGATGGAGGGGGCGTGCCGTATTAAGGTCATTCAAGGGGAGAGGGGCGCGCCGGTTTAAACGGCGCCGGATTAGGATCGAAAGGGGTTCCGATTGTGGGTTAAAACGGCGTGGGGGAAAGTAACCGCGTCGGGATAAACTCTTCCGAGGGTTGTTTTCATTGCTATTGACTGTGTGTTTCTTTTATTTCACCTGAAAGCCGGTTTGATGGTTGGTTTGTTCATCCATTTGGAAGATTAAGTTGATGAAAAGGGGGTTTAATCGTTTTAGTCGTTTATTGAGGTGAATTAGCATGAATGCTTCAAGTGTTTTATTAGAAAAGTTTATGCAAGAACTCAGAGATTCGGTTTGTTTCAGTGGTTTTCTACATATGTTGTTCTCTTCCCCACAGAGTTTATTATGCTCGTTCGTTCTTATGGGTTATTCGCCTGGCAAAATTTAGGCAGCATCTCCCCTAGACCCGAAGGGTCCAGGGAAAAAAATGGGGCGCGCCATACGGAGAAAACTCCGACGGCCCCGGAACATCCCGGTGTGCGCATAAGCGACGACACCAGTAAAATTACCCCATTTGGGGCCGGAGGTCCCGAGGGCTAGCCTACAAGGGAGTCCGGTGGCCCATGGGTTGTTGCGATCATATCGACTCCCCTCGTCCGGGGCGGGAGGTCCTAAGGGCCAGCCTACAAAGGAACTTCGGTGACCTGAGGGTTGCCGTGATCGCGTGGCTGAAGACCGCGTGAGAGCTGAAGTTGACACAAGAACACGGCGGAAGGGAGATTTAGGGGATGAGCGAGCATCAAAATCGGGTTTCATAAAGGGGATAAGAAAGGATCGGGGTTAAAGGCCCCAGCTTCGTTTCCACTTAAACAGAGAGAACTACATCGGGGCTGGACGTCGCCGAGCAGAATACAAAGGAAGAGGAGAAAGACAATGACCCACCCTCACACGGCTGGGTTTCACTCTTCCTCACCCTTTCTCTCCCACTCTTTCTTTCTTCTTCTCCACACTTCGGAGCAGGGCTTCGCCGCTAGTAGAGCGTCCCTCCTCTCTTTTTTGCTTCTTGCCTGGGGCTTGTATTTATAGGGAGAGCAGGGAAGCAAGCTTCCCGTTTCCATGGCTTTTTGTTCTGTTCGCAGTTGCCGTTGCTGACGTTGCTGCCCGGATGTCCTATTGCTGTCGTGACTGGCTCGCGGGAGGACGCGGATGCTGCTGCTGATGTTGCTGGGGTCACCGTGTCGAATGCCGCTGTCGTGGACGTCACCTCCGCCGCAGCTACAGTGTGACCGGAAGAGGGGCAAAGGCATGGCCTCTTCCTTCGCTGGCATATCCACTGCGAGCCACGTTGCTTTCATCATTTGTAGGAGAATGGGCGGCCGACCGACGGAATGAGCGTTCGGCGGTGCAGGGCTCGAGGATCTCCATTCACGGCATATGCTTCGTTGCCCGTTGGATCGAGGCGGAAGTTTTAGCCATTTTAGGTAGTTCGTCGACGTGCTGTTCGCAGGAAACAGGGGACCGCATTGATGACGGGATGGCTTCACTGCACGCCGAAGAAGCGCTTCAGAGAATAGAAGTGAGGGGTTAAAACGGCGCCATATTCAAAGGGGCACCGTTTTAAGCATCAAAGGGGAAGGCCCCTTCGTCATGAGCGCGCCGTGTAGCCAATGAAAAGAAAAGGGGCGCGCCATTTTAAGAGGGGGGCGCGCCGTTTTAAGGCCCCTTCGTGCCGTTTTAAGCACTAAACGGATTCTTCTCGAAGTCGCGACCGTTTATATGAATGTCGGCATTCCCAGGATGTTCCGGTTGCGATGTATGGCCTCTGCAATATTCCGTTCGCAGCCTCTGGGGCTCGGTCCCAGACTTTGCGTGACTTTCGGTGCACGCCGGGCTGTGTCGGAGTTCCCGACTCTTCTTCGATTCAGCTCTCGGCATGGCTGGCTGTACAGTTGTGGTCGTATCTTTCGCCCGGGGGGCTCCCTCATTGGCTAGCGGACCACCAAGCGAGTCCTCATCCTGATCGGGCAAGGCATGAGGTTTATTTGGCATTTTGGTCTTCGACTTTCTCTCAAGTGTCGAGACGTGCATGCCATATGATCATCATCGACATTTTTCAACGTCCACAAATGCCCCCCACTCACGGGTGGCGCAAGCGAGGGATGAGTGCGCGGGGATCGCGAGTGTAGAGTTCTTCGACAGGACGTCTGTTCTTCCGAGCCAGTGGGATGCTAGTCCGGTGCGAATTCACGGGAAAGCGCTCACTCCTTCAGCGAAGGGATGAGGGGATCGCTTCACCGCATATGCACACATATCGACATATCTGAGTGGAGGTTTTATCGTCGGCATGGCGGAATGCCGAAGCAAGAAGGAGGGGTTCAAGTTTCTCTGACTTGGACGAAAGGTCCAGATCGGATCGCACGACTGAGGCCCCAGAAAGGCCTTAGGTGCCGAGTTAAAGGTGATTCATCGATGTGGGGATTGCATCAACGCAAGGATTTTAATCTTCTTCCGACCCAGACGAAAGGTCTAAATCAGAGCTTTCGGCGAGGGTGCCGCATAAGGTGAATTCGTCAATGCTGGGACTGCATTAACACAAGGATTTTAGTTTTCTTCTGGCCCAGCCGAAAGGTCTATATTGAAGCTTTCGGCGAGGGTGCCGCATAAAGTGGATTCGTCAATGCTGGGATTGCATCAACGCAAGGATTTCAGTTTTCTTCTGACCCAGACGAAAGGTCTAAATCGGAGCTTTCGGCGAGGGTACCGCATAGAGTGGATTCGTCAATGCTGGGATTACATCAACGCAAGGATTTCAGTTTTCTTACAACCCAGACGAAAGGTCTAAATTGGAGCTTTCGGCGAGGGTGCCGCATAAAGTGGATTCATCAATGCTGGGATTGCATCAACACAAGGATTTCAGTTTTCTTACAACCCAGACGAAAGGTCTAAATTGGAGCTTTCGGCGAGGGTGCCGCATAAAGTGGATTCGTCAATGCTGGGATTGCATCAACGCAAGGATTTCAGTTTTCTTCTGACCCAGACGAAAGGTCTAAATCGGAGCTTTCGGCGAGGGTACCGCATAGAGTGGATTCGTTAATGCTGGGATTATATCAACGCAAGGATTTCAGTTTTCTTACAACCCAGACGAAAGGTCTAAATTGGAGCTTTCGACGAGGGTGCCGCATAAAGTGGATTCATCAATGCTGGGATTGCATCAACGCAAGGATTTCAGTTTTCTTACAACCCAGATGAAAGGTCTAAATTGGAGCTTTCGGCGAGGGTGCCGCATAAAGTGGATTCGTCAATGCTGGGATTGCATCAACGCAAGGATTTCAGTTTTCTTCCAACCCAGACGAAATGTCTAAATTGGAGCTTTCGGTGAGGGTGCCGCATAAAGTGGATTCGTCAATGCTGGGATTACATCAACGCAAGGATTTCAATTTTCTTCCGACCCAGACGAAAGGTCTAAATCGGTGCTTTCGGCGAGGGTGCCGCATAAGGTGGATTCGTCAATGCTGGGATTGCATTAACGCAAGGATTTCAGTTTTCTTCCGACCCAGACGAAAGGTCTAAATTGGAGCTTTCGGCGAGGGTACCGCATAAGGAACACTAAGGAACCACTTCTCTTTTATTCTTTTTCTTTTCCTTCTTCTTTTTTTTCCTTCTTTTCTTCCTTTTTTTTTCTCACTCTTTTTTTTCTTCTTTTTTTCTCTCTTTTTTTTTGATGATCACGGTGGGACCGGATCACAAAGGTATGATAGTATCGTCGACATTGGGTTTATATCAACGCAATGGAATCAGGTTTAACCGGCTTAGGTAGAAGGTCTAAGCCATGTTACTCGGTTGAGGCCTCGGAGGGCCACGGGTGCCGAGTTGAGTTTTCGGGTGCTTTATGTAAAAAGCTCCATGACGTAATCCTCTTCATTGTAGGGTATTGGTTTCAGTTGATCACCGAGCTGGGGAAGCGGCACATGGTATAGTTTCAAGTGTTTCCCATTGAGTGGTGGGAATTGAAGTTCCCCCCGGTGGTTGACGATGACATAAGCACCGCCTTCATAGACTTTCTGGACCACATAAGGTCCTGTCCAGTTTTCATTCAGTTTGCCTTTGGGGTTGGCCGCCATGACTTCTCTTCGCTTGACCATGACTAGGTCTCCCTTCTTGAATTCACGTTCTTTGACGAGTTTGTCAAAGGCGCGGGTCATACGGGCCTGGTAGACTTGTATGTTCTGCTGGGCTCTGAGCCGTCGTCCTTCTAGATCGGAGAGCTCCTCCAGTCTTCTTTCTATATTGGCTTGGCCATCTTTGACTAATTCATGCTGGATCGCCACCCGTAGTGAGGGTATCTCCAGCTCTATCGGGACGACCGCTTCTGAGCCGTACACCAAGGAGAATGGTGAGCAACCTGTTGGGGTCTTGTACACGGTGCAGTACGCCCATAGTGCTTCATACATCCTGTCTTCCCAACCCTTCTTGCTAGAGCTGACCGTCTTGGCAAGAAGTGTGCATAGTGTCTTATTGAAGGCTTCCGCTAACCCGTTTGCCTGCGGATTATACGGAGTGGATGTCCTCCAATCAATCTTGAATTTGTCGGCCAATCTGTAGACCTTTTGGTTTCGGAAGTGGCTTCCGTTGTCGGAGACAATTCGATCAGGCACGCCGAATCAGAATATGATATTTCGACGGATGAATCTTGCTACGATTTCTCCCGTCACTTCTCTTAGAGCCATAGCTTCCGCCCAGCGAGAGAAGTAATCTGTTGCTGCTAGAATGTATTTGCATCCCGATGAAGATGCGGGGAGCGGGCCCACAACATCAGTACCCCATTGAGCAAAAGGCCAACTGGGAGTCGTTGGATGCAAATGAGCTGGAGGTCTTCTTGGTATTGCAGCATGTTGCTGGCATTTATGACATGACTTAGCATAGCTGCAACAGTCATTGAACATAGTTGGCCAGTAATATCCCAACTTCTTGACTTCAATTTTCATCTTTGGCCCAGCCTGGTGAGCACCAGCCGACCCGGCATGAACTTCCTTCATGACCATCCAAGCCTCCTCCATGGATATACATCGGAGGAGCACCTTTCTTCCGGCATCAGCCATGGTTCGAAACAGAGTTCTGTTTCTGAATTCATAAGAATCTTTTGTTCTATTTGATCCTTTCTTCCCTCTGCTTGGGTAGTTCTTGGTGTTCAAACCATTTCATTAGGGGTTCCCTCCAATCAGGAGAGTTAGTTGTTTCTGCTGTCGCAGCTTCATATTCTTCTTCGTCACCTGGCTCCTCTATCATGCTGGGGACCTGGCGCCTGTTTATGACTGTTATGTTGAGGGATTCGCCCGGCAAAGCCGCCAGTGAGCTTGCTAATTTTGCTAGTGCATCAGCCTGGGCATTCTGGCTTCGGACGACATGGCCTACTTCAATGAAGTAGAACCGCCCCATGAGCTTCTTCGCCTTGGCGCAATACGGAAGTAACCCGGGCTTCCGAATGTCGAACTCTCCTTGTATCTGCTTGACAATCAGCATAGAATCGCCAAACACCTGCAGCATTCGGATCTCCATGTGGAGGGCTATCTGAAGACCGATAATCAAGGCCTCATATTCTGCTTCATTGTTCGTGCACGGTTTGTTGATCGAACACGATGTATGCAACACTTCTCCTTCTGGGGATTTGAGGACGATGCCTGCTCCAGCCCTTATCCTCGCATGCCCTGATTGAGATGTTTCAGTTTTGGATGCTCCGTCGAAGTATAACTGCCATATGGCTTGACGGACTTGGTCCACTTCCAGTGTTTCATCTTCCGGAAGTTCCGTGACAAGCGGGGAATTCTCAGGCACAGGGTGTGCTGCAAAGAAATCTGCTATCGCCTGGCCTTTAATAGCCTTTTGAGGCACATATGTAATATCAAATTCCATCAAAATGACGGCCCACTTCCCCAGTCGCCCTTTCAGCGTCGGCTGGGACAAGAGATGTTTGACTAGATCGGCCCTTGATATCAGTTGTATTTCATGTGAGAGCATGTAATGCCTCATTTTCTTGGCCGCAAAGACCAAGGCAAGATAGACTTTCTCGATCGGGGTATACTTTGCTTCTGCCCCGACCAGTCTTCGACTGAGGTAATAAAGTGCCTGCTGCTTTCCCTCGTCATTGTTTTGAGCCAACATTGCCCCGAGTGAACATTCGGTGGCGGCTATGTAGAGAATTAGCAGCCGCCCTTTGACAGGTGCCCCCAGCACTGGTGGGGTCTTCAAATATTCCTTCAGCTTATCAAAAGCCTTCTGGCATTCTTGATTCCAGTCGAACGGCGCATCTTTTATCATCAGCTTATGAAATGGTTGACATCGCCCGGACAGGTTAGAGATGAACCTGCGGATATATGTTAGTCGTCCCTGCAATGATCGCAGTTCCGTCAAGTTCTTCGGAGGCGGTAGCTCCTGAATGGCCTTTATCTTGGAGGGGTCTATTTCAATCCCCCTATATCGGACAATGAAGCCCAGAAACTTCCCACTGGAAACGCTGAAGGCGCACTTCAACGGGTTCATCTTCAGCTCGTATTGTCGGAGCCTTTGAAATATAACCCTGAGGTCACTCAGGTGATCTTCTTTCTTTTTGGTCTTGACAACCAAGTCGTCGATGTAGCATTCGACCTTGTCATAGAGCAATTCATCAAATATCTTGGTCATCGCCCTTTGATAAGTGGCGCCAGCATTCTTGAGGCCAAAAGGCATTCTTTTATAGTGAAATATCCCCTTGGGTGACCGGAAAGCCGTATGAATTCTATCATGCTCGGCTATCCATATCTGGTTGTATCCGGACGACCCGTCCATGAAAGATAAGGCTTCATGGCCAGTGGTGGCATCGATCATGACTTCAGTGATGGGCACCGGAAAATCATCTTTCGGACAAGCCTTGTTCAGGTCCCAGAAGTCCACACATATCCGGATCTGGCCGTTCTTCTTCTTGACGGGCACAATATTGGCCAGCCAGGTGGTATACTGGTTTTCTACTACGAAGTCGACGTCTATGAGCTTGTCGACTTCCTTGCAAACTTGGCTTATCAGTTTCGGCCTCATTCGCCGGGGTGACTGCTTCACTGGTTCGGCCTTAGGGTCAATGGCCAACATATGCTGAGTAATCATTGGGTTGAGGCCCGGCATTTCTTTGTAGTTCCAAGCAAAATAGTCTCGGAACTCTTGTAGGAGCTTGATGTATCGCTCTCTTTCTTCTGGGAGAAGGAGGGCACTGAGGAATGTTGGTCTGGGGTCATCTTTTGTACCCAGATCCACTTCGATCAGCTCATCAACAGTGGCTTGGCCACCATCTTCTATCTCCGGGGGAGCCGGTTGCAAGTCGATGAAGCCTTCATCGTCTTCTTCAGCCTCAAGGGCATCATAGATGTCTTCTTGTACCACCTCGCTCAGTGGCAGGGCTTCGTCATCTTCTTTCCCTGGTTCGGGAACTGGTGCCGATGTCGGCGTTATGGCTTCTGGGCAACTTAAAGATTGGTCCGTGGGCGAAACACCCTCAGGAGTAGTAGGGGGCTTTTCAGCTTTCTGCTCCCGTAAAACTATCATTGGAGGTCGTGGCAACCTCGTTGGTGATGGACTCCCAACATCTGCAGGGGGCATCAGCTTTCGGCTCTTCCTGCATCATTGTATAGGGCTTCGAGGTGCCTCCTGGCATAAAGGGGCGCAGGCTCTCTTCATGGTCTTCTTGATAATTATCATAGACCGGCTTCGTGGGGCCTTCATCCGGAGGGGTTGAAAGGGGTGCTTCACTAGCTTCGGGGCATCTTCCATCGGCGGGGCTTGCGACCTCCGTGAGCAAAGAGATCATGTGGACCCCGCTTCTATAAGCGACCACGTCATGCGGACGCGGTGGGTACACTTCACATTTTCCCAGCCTTAGTTCGCCCTTCCTGATTAGGCCTTGAGCGATATTTTTGAATACATAACAATTTTCAATAGGATGCCCCAGCACCCGATGATAAGGACAGAATTTGGGGTCGTCGCTTCGTTCGACATCCTCTGGCCTTTTGGATTCTGGCAAGGTAATCTTGCCGTAACGACAAGCCCATTCAAAAATCCTCTGAGTTTTGTGTCTTGGGAAGGAATAAGGCCTCCTCATTTTCTCTCGCAATGAGGCCGGTTGATTGGTTGAAGGATTGGCTACCTCCTTTGTCTTCTCCTTCGAATGCCCAGAAGTGCTGAAGTTGACACCTCCGGGTTTGCTTTCTTGTCTTGCCAGGGTGATGGCGGAATGGTATTTTTTTCAAAAAGGCTTCAATATCAGCCGCTATCATGGCCAACTGATCAAGGGAGTGGACGTTGAGGCCGACCATCCGCTGCTGAATATCCTTCTTTAGACTTTGCCCGCAAGCCCAAGTGGCAACCTCGTGGCTTAACGGGGACATGCATCTCATATAGAGGCTTCTCCACTTTCTGATGTAGTCCAGGACGGGCTCATCATCTTCTTGCCTGTGGCTGTAGAGTTCTGCCCTGGTCACGAGGAAGTGCTCCGGGCTTGAGTGACTGCATTGCTGAGGGAGGATGTCCCCTGCTGGGTCAAGCCAGTGCATACTTATTTCGGCTAGGTGCTCCTCCAGCCTTTCCATTTCCTGCTGTAACCCGCCGAGCAATGAGGGCGAGGTGGAGTCAGGCTGAGGGAAATCTGCTTCAGGACGTTTTTCACCGGTCGGGCTTGTGACCTCTGCGAGGAGGGAAACCACATGGACTCCCTTTTCACAGACAGCTGCTTCATGGGGTTGTGGTGGGTTCACTTCATAGTCCCCCATCTTCAGTTCTCCTCTCTTGATCAGGTCCCTGGGCGATATCCTTGAAGACATAGCAATCTTCTATAGGGTGGCCAAGGATTCGATGGTAGAGGCAGAATTTAGGGTCATCACTGCTTATAGCATCCTCTGGCCTTTTGGGCTTTGGCAAGGTAACCCTGCTATAGTGGCAAGCCCATTTAAAGATCTCCCGAGTTTTATCCCTCGGGAAGGAATAAGGCTTCTTCATCTTCTCCTGCAACGTGAGGACTCGTTCCGCCGGCCGGCTAGTTGAAGGACCGGCTATTTCTTTCGCCTTCCTCCTTGAGTGCATAAAAGCACTAAAGTTGGTGGTCGGGGGCTGATTCTCCCATCTTGCCGTGGTGGCATAGGAGCGCCCTGGGTTCATGGATGTGCCCTGTCGGAGGTGGATACCCTCGGTAAGATCGGACAGTAGTTCGATCATTTTGGCCAACTGTGCCTTCAATATCTCGATCTCCTGCTGCTGCTCACAACATATTACGAGCATAACAGGGTCACAAAGGGAGAAGTCTGGAGTGTAGCTTGGACTACTATCTTCCGTTCCGGCATCGAGTGGAGGTAGCAGCACCCCACCACCGTGACTATCTGGGAGTGGTCCCTCAGGAGTGGATGGTACCCCCCCCTATATCCTTGCTTGGAGGTGGGTTCTGGAGGAACACTTCTTCATCTTGGGCTTTGTCGACCGAAGGCATATGCTGCTCTTTGCTCTTGGTTTCTTGTGCATCTGTGTCTTCTGGGGGACCGTCGCCAACTAGAGCTGAGACGGCTATCATGTTTGCTTCATAGAATTCTTCTGCTGAGAAACCCAACCCAGGGTGTTGGGTAATCTTCAGGAGTTCCCTATCCAGGTTCGGTGGATACCACAGCTTCTTGAACATCTGATTCCAACTTTCGGTCTGAAAGAAGGGCAGCTGTTGCCCTCTGGCCATTTTCACCACTCTGCCGGATATATCCGGAAGTCCCATGATTGGGGCGACCGGGTCACGGATTTCTTTGGGGAATTTACAATCATCATCCCCTTTCACTAGATGTTCATCAGCCACATAGAACATCGTAGGTGGGCCCTCTGGGTTGGGCACCTCCCAGATCTTCAAGAATTCGACTGTTTGACAGTCTAAATCTGTGGGTGGCTTCGTGATCCCTGGAGGGACCTTCACATACCCGGGTAAATCCTCGAGCTTCGGCACTCCTGTCTCGAGGTAAATATTGGAGGGGATGGCTCGAACCACGCCTTCAACTTTAGAAATGTGTGACACTTCCTGCGGTGCCACATAGTCGGGCGCTGGTGGAGGGAACCAGTCATCGTCCTCTGCTATCTCCTTTTCTTTGCTTTGAGTCGACTGGGGATTCTGCTTCGGCTCCTCCATGTAAAGTGCAGCATCGAGCAGGTGGCATTCAAACACCTCAAAGGGGTGTAAGTCTGCGAATATTCTTTCTTCTTTTCCATTCCGGAAGTACTTAATGCACTGGTGCAGGGTCGAAGACACTACCCGATTCTGATGCAGCCACGGTCGGCCGAGCAATGCTTTATATGTGGTATCGGAGTTGATGACGTGGAACTGCACTTTGGTGGTGAAGTCTCCTAGTGACAGCTCGAACTCTGCTACACCCATGAGAACTTCAGACTTCTGGTTGAACCCAGTTATCTTCATATCCCTGACCTTGATCAGGTGCACATTGAAGTAATGTTTCTGGTAAACCTGGTAGGAGAGTATGTTTACTGCTGCCCCTGTGTCGACCAAGATCCTGTTTATAGGCTGACCGTTCAACTGCCCCCTCATGTACAAGGGTCTATTGTGGCTGACCGAAGGCAAGAGCATGTCTTCTTCGGTGAAGGTGATGGTTGCTCCCAACTGCATCTCAGCAAAGCAGCTTTCATAATGCACCGGGGTTTGCAGAGCCACAATGACAGCCCGCCTGGTTTCCTCATCCAGGGAGAGTATCTCCCAGACACTGAATCTTGCTGGGATTCTTTTCAATTGTTTCAATATCCGGGTGCCGGCTCGGACGTTAGCTAACTTTGCTTCTTCGGCTTTGCTATGCTTGCCATGTTCTGGTGCCAGAGGAGTCGGCGGGGAAGATGGTTTATCTTCTTCGGAGGCCGCCCGACTCCGGCTTGCTTGGTCGACTGGTTCTTTCATTTGCACGGGCTGGGCCACAGGGGTGGCGCCCTCATCATCTTTATTCGCCGGGAGGGGGCGTTCCCGAGGTGGAGGCAAGAGTGCTCTTGGCCTTGGACCCGGGCTGTTGGTATGGTTGTTTGCTCTTCTTTGCGAGCAAAAATTCAGCGAACGAGGGTACCACTTCACCTGCTGCATCTTCAGGGTAGAGGCCCGATGGAGGCGGGATTGCTACGCCCTTCACTTCAGGTTCGAGGATTTGGTATGGCCGCTCGCCCCTGAATATAATATTATGATTGGCCGGGGGCAGACGTCCCCACCTTCTCCCAGACCTGGTGACATACTGGGAAGTAGAGGCCTCGGCTTGGTTTGCCTCGACAGGCGTGAAGCATATTTCTTCATCTCCCTCCTCTTCAGTGATATTGAATAAGGCCGACAAGGTATTGCAAGACAAAATGTTGCATTTCCTTTTATTCTTCAGCTTCTTCTTCTTTTTCTTCTTCTCTTCTTTTACAGCTGGAAGCTATTCTCGGGGAAGTTCATCCCATATGTCGGGTTCTTGTGTTTCATCTTCAGCTTCTTCAGCCAATTTTAGGGATTCAAAATGTTCCCAAGGGACATATTCCTTCAGCTGCACTGGCTGGATCTTGAGTTGTTCATATTCTTCTAACCCGTCAATGACCGCCTGCAGCCGTTTAACTGCCGGGCTGACTTGCGTGTGCATCCGCAACAAGAGTGGCTTTTTCTGTTGTCAGTCATTCTTCGGAGGACCAACTGAGGAGCAGTTTCATACCAAACCGGGGTTACAGCTGGTGGTGGTGGCTGAGGCGTGACGCCATGAATTCGGACTCCCGGGGTAGGGCGGGATGTCGACTTTCTTCTTGTCTTCTTTGGCACCATCTGCCAATCTCCCTGGTTCTCTGCGGGAGTGAGAACAAATGCCTCATAGGTGTGCTTTGTACAAGTATCTGACACTTCTTCGGGCAGTTGTTGGTATAAGGATATCATATTTACGGTTGCCCCCATTATCGGCATCTCATGTGGGCGGGGCGGGTCCACCTTGTGTTCGCCCATCTGGAGCTCTCCCTTCTTGATCATGCCTTCAATGATGTCTTTGAAGACGTAACAATCTTCGAGGGTGTGCCCAAGCATCTGATGGTACGGGCAAAATCGAGGATCATCTTTACTCTTGATATCACCGGGTCTCTTCGGCTCCGGGAGAGTAATTTTGTTATATTTGGTGGCCCACTTGAAGATGACCCGGGTCTTCTCCTTCGGGAAGGAGTAAAGTTTCTTCATTCTTGACCGCAAGGAGGCGGCCTCTTGTTGTTCAGCCTGCTTGTCCGGAGGAGCACTGGTGACTCCTTTATCAGTGTCCTTCTGCTTCTCGAAATCCTTGAAGTCGACAGTGTTGACTTCTTTGGGCACGGACCGCTTCTCAATTGATTTTCCCTTTTGGGCTGAGGTGGCCGGTGCGGAAGAGTATTTGGAGAGGTAGGACTCAATTTCCGCCACCACATTATTTAATCGATCAAATGACTTGATCTCCATCCCGATCATCTTCTTGAAAACTTCACGCTTCAAATTCTGCTTGCAGATCTGAACCGCATCTTCTTGGTGTGGCGGGCGCCTACACCTCATGCTGAGGTTCCGCCATCTCTTGATGAATTCTAGGACAGTTTCATCATTCTTCTGCCTGGTTGCATAGAGCTCGGCCACTGTGACCTCTCTTTCGGTGACGTGGAACCGCTCCCGAAATTTTCTTTGCAAATCTGGCCAGTCGTTAACAGACCCCGCCGGCAAGTTCGAGTACCATTCGAAGGCGAGCCCTGTGAGCGAGGACCCGAAGAACTTCAGCATGTACGATTCATCGGTCGCCAGATCGCCCATCACATTGATGTAATAGGCTATGTGTTCCTTCGGCGACCCCTGGCCATTAAATTTGTCAAACTTTGGCGACTTGCTGACGCCAGGACGCAATCTCTTCCCCACATGATGGACATGGTAGGGTACCTTGTACACATCATATGAGGCATATTCTTCACTTCCCCGATCGGCCAGCTTCATCTCGACTATCTGCTCGATCATGAGCTTGTTAGCCATTGCCGGATCCACTGCTTCTGGGTAGAAATGAGCCGACTGCATCTGTGGCGTCGTCAACACTGTCGCCTGGGGTATAGTGGCGGTACCTTGGTGTTGAGGAGCCGAAGGGGTCATTGGGGCCGTGCCCCCAGCATAGTTGGGGATTGGCTGAGAGGCTGTCACCTGGGGTGAACCCTCAAATTCTCCAGCGCCTTGCCTGGATGTTTCTGGAGGCGGTTCGACCTGCTTCGAGGTGGAAGCATGCATGGTCAGTTTGCCCACCTGTCGCTTCAGAGCTTCGATCTCCTGTCGATAGGCTTGAAGCAGCATCAGCATCGCCGGGTCGGGGGTAGAAGGGCTAGGAGCTTGGCCTCCCCCTTCTGTCAGAGTATCTAGAGAAGGCGCTACCCTTTCTCCGTCATCCCCAGCGGTAATCACGTTCACCGCCATGGCGACCGCATCTGAACTTGTTTCACCAGCGAGGGCTTGTATTATCTCAGCTGCAGCTGCTCCTCTTCTGGTGAGCGGACCCGACCTGCCAGCCAGCCTGGCCATCTCTTCTTGGTCTTCAGGTAGGGCTCCATATTGGTTGGCCACCCCGGCCATATTGCAGGCATAAACCCGCATCTTTTTGTTTCTTCGGACCACCTCCCTGGTTGTCTTTCTAGGAAATATTAGCCTATCAAACACCGAGACTCTTGGTGGAGCTTCTTTACAGAGGGGCGGCCCATAGCACCCTGACTCCGCATCTTCGATATCTTCCGGGTTAACTTGTTGCTTCCGATTTCTTTCAGCATCATTCACGGCTTCTAGGAGCCGCTGAGTTCCCAAGAGGGTGTTTCCAAGGCCGCGGAGATATCCCCTCACGGCTTGAGTGATGTCGTCTTCTCCCTGGCTGGGGCAGACAGTTGGTGGTGATGCTTGCACTGGCGGTCTATAGGCGAGACGCCTCCGCTCGTGCATCATGCTGTATCTTCCTTCCTTCAAATAGATGTTCGCCTGCCGACCGTGAGCACGGAAGGCAGGTCTTCGAGACGCTTGAGCCGACGCCTCAATCTTCTCTTCTTCATCTTCCTTCATCTTTTTCTTGAGCCGGTCAGTCCTGACGGGCTCCAGTTGGGTTGAGGCTGGGGCCCGGCTGATGGGGACCCATGCTTGCTTGAATTTAGTCAGCTTCTGGGCCGACTCTTGCTTTGGCATGGACCTGATGCGGTCCTCTCGCTCCCAGGCTAGTGCTTGGAATTGGTTGTGCACCGGCACCATCGGGATTACCCGACGGCCATTCAGGTACACTCGGACTCCTCCGATCATTACGGATTTGCCCGAGAGGGAAAGCCGGCCGTGCGGCGTGCTAGTGGTCCTCCTTGCCGCCCTCCTGGCAGCCGAGGTGCGTTTCTTCTTCGCTTCAATGTGGTGGACATAGTAGCCCACCATCTTCACAGCTTCGGGTGTCGCCTCCACGGGGGCGACGGGCTCGACCTCCTTGACATCCAGGAGGTCCACGAACATAACCCCGAGGAAGTTGGGGAAGCCAACGACCGGGGGAAAGTCGCCGAACTGGATCGGCACTGCCAAGTAGCCATGCTCCGCATGGCTCGCCACAACCAATGGACCGAAAGTGACAGCCATTGGTTCTTCAGAAATGAATCCCTCCTGCAATTTCAAAAATGCGGAAGTTAAGACTTCGGAAAAGGCCATTGGGCCCCTAATCTCGGCGAAAAGATGAGAGGTAGTCCAGTCCCACCGGGCGTGCCAACTTGTGGAACGCACTGGATTTCGTGTTCGTGAAAGATATCGGGGTGTTCTTTTTATCGTTTATCGGTTTATCTAGTGCGAGGGCGTGCCAGTCACCTAGGTGACAATGTGTTCGGGCTTCAAGACTGGAGTGGTCCGAAGCCCGGAGTGCGCTCCGTCTGACTAATCAGACGATTGTCGATATCGGGTCGGGACTGGAGACCCGCCGCGCCATAAAGGCCGTGACGTTAATTACATCCCCTCGGAGAGGGGAAGACCTCTGATTAATCGCCAAGAAAAGGGGCCAAATGACCTAAAGATCGTTTTTCATTAAAGCATGCGAGTTGGGTTGACATAACTTAAACCCTCCGCATCGATATGCAAAACAGTGTTCAAAACCATACAAATACTTGCTGCGAGTGCAGCAAATTTAATGCAAGTGCGGGATTAGATCCCGGTATATATATATATATCGGTCACTAACAGACCATGCAGTATTCGGTCGGGAGTCCATATTCGAAGCATCGAAGGTAACAACAAAGACATTCGGATATCTGCCGTAGGTACGGCACGTTTCATGTGGGTGCGGGATCGGATCCCGGAAGAAGTGGGTCAAGCTGATGAACTATCGGCCCAAGAGGTGCACGGATCATGACCATGTCAGGGATCCCGAGGTCCACATCCGATGCCACGGGGCATCATTGCACAGTCCGGGGGAGCGAGTTGTTAAGTGTAAAGCCCAAACTCGGCAACGTGCGTCCTCGCACGCGGATCGACCTGCCCGGTCAGGTCGCGGGGGTCAAGGGGGCAGCGCCCCTTGCGGGGGTTTCCCGGGGCAGCGCCCCCGGAACAAAATTTTAATTATGGGGGGTATGGTATTGTCATTGTTCCGACCATTGAATTAAGTGTTTTATTCTCATTCCATTCTTTCTATTTTGTTTATTGATTTAGTCCTTATTCTCTGGTTTATTCTTTAATTTCAATAGTTTTCTTTCTTCTTTTCATTCTTTTAGTTCTCTTTTACCACGCCGTATTAGCACGTTGCAAGAAGATGGGCGCGCCGGTTAAGGGGCGCGGGGTTAAGATGTGAAGGGGCGCGCCGGAATTGAAGGGCAAGGTAGGAGGAAATGGGGGCACGCCGTTTTTAGGTGTTCACAGAAGGAGATGGGGGGCGCGCCGTTTTCGGGTGTTCACAGAAGGAGATGGAGGGGGCGTGCCGTATTAAGGTCATTCAAGGGGAGAGGGGCGCGCCGGTTTAAACGGCGCCGGATTAGGATCGAAAGGGGTTCCGATTGTGGGTTAAAATGGCGTGGGGGAAAGTAACCGCGCCGGGATAAACTCTTCCGAGGGTTGTTTTCATTGCTATTGACTGTGTGTTTCTTTTATTTCACCTGAAAGCCGGTTTGATGGTTGGTTTGTTCATCCATTTGGAAGATTAAGTTGATGAAAAGGGGGGGGGTTTAATCGTTTTAATCGTTTGTTGAGGTGAATTAGCATGGATGCTTAAGTATTCGTTCGGGGGGTTTAGTTCCCAGAGTTTACTATGTATTGGATTAAAAACTCAGTTCGTTCTTGAGTGGCTCAATTTGTTCACTTGTTCTTGGCCCTGGCGAGAATCGGGCAGCACCTCCCCTGGACCCGAAGGGTCTGGGAAAAAAATGGGGCGCGCCATATGGAGAGAGCTCCGACGGCCCCAAAACATCCTGGTGTGCGCATAAGCGACAACACCAGTAAAATTACCCCATTTGGGGCCGGAGGTCCCGAGGGCTAGCCTACAAGGGAGTCCGGTGGCCCATGGGTTGTTGCGATCATATCGACTCCCCCCGTTCGGGGCCGGAGGTCCTGAGGGCCAGCCTACAAAGGAACTCCGGTGACCCGAGGGTTGCCGTGATCGCGTGGCTGAAGACCGCGTGAGAGCTGAAGTCGACACAAGAACACGGCGGAAGGGAGATTTAGGGGATAAGAAAGGATCGGGGTTAAAGGCCCCATGCTTCATTTCCACTTAAACAGAAAGAACTACATCGGGGCTGGACGTCGCCGAGCAGAATACAATGGAAGAGGAGAAAGACAATGACCCACCCTCACACGGCTGGGTTTCACTCTTCCTCACCCTTTCTTTCTTCTTCTCCACACTTCAGAACACTGGCTTTGGGCTTCAAGGAGTTTCTCCCCCTCCAACCCTCCAACCGATTTAAGCTTCACCTGGGCGCTCCTTTTATAGGGGCCGGAGGCCCTATTTTTGGAGGGATGTCCTCTGTATTTTCCTTCCTTCCGTTGGTTCCTTGTTTCCCGCAACCACCACTGCTGCTGCTGACGTTGGTGATGTTGCCCTGCTGCTGCTGTCGACGTTACCTCCGCCGAGGCTATAGTGTGACCGGGAGGGGAGGCAGAGGCATGGCCTCCTCCTCCGCTGGCATGTCCACCACGAGCCACGTTGCTTTCATCATTTGCTGAAGAATGGCCGGCCGACCGACGGAATGAGCACAAGGCGGGATGGGGCTCGAGAACTTCCATTCACGGCATATGCTCGGTTGCCCGCCGGATCGAAGTGGGAGCTTTAACCATTTTAGGCTTGTTCGTCATCATGCGTTCCCAGGAAATAGGGGACCGCATTGATGACGGATGGCTTCACTGCACGCCGAAGAAGCGCTTCAGAGAATAGAAGTGAGGGGTTAAAACGGCGCCATATTCAAAGGGGCGCCGTTTTAAGCATCAAAGGGGAAGGCCCCTTCGTCAGGAGCGCGCCGTGTAGCCAATGAAAAGAAAAGGGGCGCGCCATTTTAAGAGGGGGGCGCGCCGTTTTAAGGCCCCTTCATGCCGTTTTAAGCACTAAACGGATTCTTCTCGAAGTCGCGGCCGTTTATATGAATGTCGGCATTCCCAGGATGTTCCGGTTGTGATGTATGGCCTCTGCAATATTTCGTTCGCAGCCTCTGGGGCTCGGTCCCAGACTTTGCGTGACTTTCGGTGCACGCCGGGCTGTGTCGGAGTTCCCGACTCTTCTTCGATTCAGCTCTCGGCATGGCCGGCTGTACAGTTGTGGTCGTATCTTTCGCCCGGGGGGCTCCCTCATCTGCTAGCGGACCACCAAGCGAGTCCTCATCCTGATCGGACAAGGCATGAGGTTTATTTGGCATTTCCGTCTTCGGCTTTCTCTCAAGTGTCGAGACGTGCATGCCGTATGATCATCATCGACATTTTTCGACGTCCACAAGGGCATTCTTCAGCTCACCATCTTCAGCTGCGTCAACGCAACATCACAATGCATCGACGTAGCCCACGGCCAGGGGTTACTACTTGTCTTCTATCTTTAGTGGCGTCGACGCAGGGACTGTTGTGCGTCGACATGGTCAGGGAGTCAGGGGCTCTGCTTCTGCTTGGTCTTCAGATGCGTTGACGCAGTAGTGGACTGCGTCGACGCAGTACGTTGTCCAGGGACTTTTATTTCTTCTTTTCTTCTCTTTAGTTGACTTTGCTTTGCTCGGTTGCCAAGAGGTTGCGTTTCATCTTTGGATGCGTCGACGCAAGCTGGGAGCTACGTCGACGCAGCCTTTGTCTTGAATCTTCTTTTGCCTTAGCAGCGCAGTGGGGCTGACGCCATGCCGTGGGTGCGTTGACGTACCCTTTCATCTTCTTAGTGGCTGACCTAGCTTGGCCTTCGATGCCAAATTTAAGCGTCTACAACGCCACGCCCCTCAGCTTCGTCCTCACAGCATACCGTTGTCGCCACTCTGCCGCACGTCCCTCCGTCACCGTCGTCGGCCGTCGGAGGTGAGAAAGGAAGAGGGAGAGAGAGACGGGAGAGTGAGGGAGTGGTGAGACGCGAGAGAGTGAGATGAGAGAACAGAGGGGAAGAGGGGGGTTAAAAGGGGTTTTAAAAAATTTATTTTTATTATATATTTTCATTTTATTTATAAAATTCACTTTAACCCCAAAAATTCTTGAAAAATAAATTCAAACTTCAAAAAAATCCAAGAAAAAGGTAGGCCGCTCAACGCGCCGCCACGGACTCGAAATAACTCATATAAACACCATCTAAGGGTCTGAAAATCTAATATAAAAGTCTGAAACCCACTCGGACACGATCCGCAACCTGCGGAAACACGATCCAAAAATTCGGGGCCTTACACAACACATTCCACATCTATAAATTGTAGATCAACGTTCTATGAAACAGTCGTCCCTTTTCTTATACTTTTCAGTTTTCTCCCTTTGCTATCAAATGCCTCACCTAGACATTCTACAAGACCAGTCATGGACTCAACTGTGATAACTACTTCTATAGTCCCTCTGGGCTCACATTGGTCAAACATCATCAGTACATCAGTATCTGTAAGAATAGCTCGGTACCTCCTAGGTTTTGAATTGGGTACCCTCCACATGATGTTGGCAAAGTCATCTTCACCCATCTTTATCAAGTTGCAAACTAATTGGAACAAATTCTTCAAGTCAACATAGTTTCTATAAATTCTGTAAATTTTCCTCTTCATGAGCCGGTGGCATAATCTACCAAGATCACCTTTCACATTCCTCCAATATCCCTCATATTTAACCAATAAAGTGTACATATCTTCTTCATCCATTCTATTACATGTCACATAATATAATTGAAAGAAGTTAGACAATTACACGAACAAACATATAAAATTAGCACTAAGTACATCAAAACATAATGAGAGACACGAGGAGAGGCCCACTGTAATGCAATAAAAAAACGTTCATTTCAAAAGAATATCCCATATGACAATACCCCCAACCCCACTGTTAGCCCCACTGTGATAGTCAACAGCACTGTACATCATTTTAAATCATAAAGAAGACAACAACACTGTACACCATTATAAACCATAAAAAAGACAATAGAACTGTACACCAATTTAAAACATGAAGAAGACAACACCCTCCAACCCCATAGCAATTGACATTAAAAATCGTAGATGGCCCACAAGTTTTTCCTAAAACATGAAGAAGATAACAACCCCTAACCCCACAACAACATATGTTGAAAATCACAGATGGCCCACAAAGGTTCTCCTAAAACATGAAGTAGACAACACCCCTCAGCCCCACAACAACAGACATTAAAAATCGCAGATGGCTCACAAGGTTCTCCCTTTACCCTGGAAAAGGGTTCTTGTTAGGGTGCTTGGCCCGGATACAGAGGGGGGGTGAATGAATCCTTCTACGAATAATGGCCAAACTTAAAAAACGGATGCTAGATAAAGAAACAGAATAGAACCAATTCTATTCTACTCAAATACAAACCCATTGAGCGCACCTATTCAAGCATTTAGCGGAAGCAAACCAAACAATCAAGCCACTGCTCAAAAGATTTTTTAGGTGGTTCGGTCCTTCAGACCTACATCCACCCCTCACTCCCAACCGGAGTGAGGCTTCACTAGCACACGCTAGAACCAAACAGACTCAGTCTGCAAACAATTGCTGCCACACAGCTTGACCAGGGGAACAACCTCCCCTCTTCCTCCAAACTGGAGGGAACCACTAGTGACACCAGTCACTAGCAAACCAGAGACACACGGTCTCTCTTCCTCCAGACCTGGAGGGAACCCCTGGACTTGAATCCACAAGCCCAGAACCGGAGACAAGTCTCCCTTCCTCCAAACCGGAGGGAACCCACAAGTAGCTCCCAGCTACTTGCAACAGGAGATCAGATCTCCCTTCTCCTGATCCACAGGAGGAACCCCGACCTCTCTACAGAGTATCGGAAAGCACAGCAAGCCAGAACACAAAGGAAAAAGCAATAAACGAAAATAACTTCAGCACACAAAAGCCGAAACACGAAATACACAATTTGGCTCTCAACGGAGCTGACTGGCCTGGATTTGATCCACGGTCCAGTGAAGACAGATCTTCAGGTAAACTTCTTTCTTCTTCTCCACGAACTCTCTCATTCACTCTCTCTCTAACTTTCTTTCTCTTAAACTCTCTTCCTCTTTCACACGATCACTATCTCTCTCTCTTTTCTTTTTCTTCTTCTGCTGGATCGAGCTCTCTATAACACTGCCTTTTCTTTCTTAGCTCTGATCGCCCTTCATCGGTGGGCGAAAGGTTTTTCTTTATAGCCGCAGCAGATGGATAGGGCACTGAACGCGTGTGCCTCCCACGCTCGATCCTAGAACCTTCCTGCCACGTGCCCTCTTTGTATTTGTTCCTTCAGCATCGGATCATGTGCACCCAGACACTGGTGAATGTTCTTCCTCGGACCTGCAACGAGATAAGAGCCATTAATATTGAGTGTCATAAAAACTAGAACTGCATGAGGTTAGTGGACACGACAAGAGGTACTAAACAGAGAACGACACGAGATAAGGTGGTGACACAATGAACATTACTAAGAGAACTTACGAGGTAGACAGAAAAACAACGCAAAGACACGAAGACAAGAACAGAGACCAACACTAAGTATGGTTTCAATACAAGAAGGACACGAGGACTAGGAAGAATAAAAACGACACGAAGATACAACAAGACAAATGACACGAAAGTGAAACAGGAAGCAACATGAAGTGCTGCGATGTCCTGTACGCACTAGAACAAACCCGACACGAAGAGACGAAAACAACACGAGGTGAAGACACAAGGAGACAACGACACGAGGTGTAGAAAAACACGACACGAAGTTATGAGAGGAGAAGCGACACGGAGTGTGGTCAATGTGATAAAGACACGAAGTCTAAATAACGAAAGATCAACACGAAGACAGAATACAAAGAAACAACACGAAGAAAGAACAGTGATCAGCACGAGGTGTGATTTCAACATAAGAGAGACACGGACTGATAACGATACGAAGTCGAAACAGTAATTGACACGGGGTAACACGACACGAGGTGAAAAACGACACGAAGACAAAATTGACACATACTGAAAACAACACGAAGTCGAAACAGTAATCGACACGAGTTGAAAACAACACGAAGTCAAAACGATAATCGACACGGGTTGAAAACCACACGAAGTGAAGTTGACATGAAATGAAAAACAACACTAAGTATGATGAGAACAGAAAATAGACACGGAGTGAAAACAAGGATGACGCAGGAGGACAAAACAACACGGGGTTCACTGGGAAACGACTCGAAGTTCATCAAAACAGAAACCAACACGAAGTGTGGTTTCAACATAAGACAGACACGAAGTGAACTTTGACAGAACCACACACTACACGGAGAATGATACGAAGACGATGAAAACAACACGAGGTAAGATCAAATGACACGAAAATGTCACTGAATCAAAACAAACACTTCAGAGAAAAAACGACACGAAGACAAACAGTTCAACACGAGGTGTTATATACAAACATGACGAAGTGCCAATCAACACGAATGCAGTCCCTGAAAAATACCTGAAGTGAGATGAAGGTTCATTCTTCAACAAACATGTTCTTTGTTCATTTTTCACAGAAAAAATATTTTTGTTAAATTTTCACATAGACATAATTTTTTGAAGACCACTAAGACTTATAGTGTTGTCATCATCAAAACATGTAAAGATTCAACAAGACTCAACAATCTCCCCCTTTTTTATGGATGGCAACACTATGAGTCTTGAGTCTTTGCAGAGAAGGAAAAAACACTAGATAGCCATTCGCAATGAATATCACAAACATTTTTCCTGATTTCTCCCCCTTTGACATCATCAAAAAAAAAAGATGAAAACAAGAAGAATGCAACAACGCAAATGATATGAGTTAAGTTAATTTGTCCAAGAGTCTGAGGGAGAAGGCCTCAAAAGGGCAACAAAAATACAGAGCATCGACTTCTCAAGAAAAGTATCTGGCTTGTCTGCTAGAGGGGCCACGCGTCCTGCCTTGTGGTGGTCTCCCCCTTGGAGAAGCAGAAGAATGTTCTTGAGGTGGAGTTCTGCTGGAAGAGGCGTGACCAGGTGTAGAACCCAAGATAGACTGAAATTCCTTTAAATCATTTGATAGCTCAGCAAGCCAATACGCCACAGTGCTTCTGACATTTGCCACTTCAGAAATAATGTCGTCTTGGCGAACACTGACAGTTTCATATCTGTCAGTAGAGTTGTCATTTCTGATATGAAGGCGACCAACTTATCATAGATTTTCTGAATGCCTGGACCTAGGGCACTTGAAGACTTCTTCAACAATTCTAAAGCTGTTCTGATCTCATAGCAATGATCTATTATGGTAGAAGACATTTTGAAGGAGGAAATACTAACATCATGTGACTCTCTCAGAGCTTTTGCAATTTTTGAACAAATTCCTGTAATCCTTCCATCAAGGATTTGATTGCATCATCTGAAGCCCTTTTGTTTAGAAGGAATCGTCTCCATTCAGTGAGGAGAGATATCTCAAGCTTCAGTAATCTGGTATGTACCTGATTAATGTTGAGAGTGACAAATGTAAGCAGATCATCAATTTCTTGTCTTGTTTTTGCATCTGCTGAGTCAGGTTTATGAGAAGCTCTTCAATGTTGGGCGCCCGAGTAGATTCAATGTTGGTGCCTCTGCAGATAGAGTCTAGGTGGACCTAGAGGTGTACCAAAAAACTCACTGTCAGGTGCAGTTCTCTCAGCTGCTTCCTCTTGTACTGGCATTTGACTGCTCTCAGCTGGGACCTGAACTTCATCTTCAGCTTGAGTTTCTTTCTGAGGGAATACATCTTCAGGTTCCTCTTCTTCACTTGAAGATTCTGTATCTAGTTCTATGACAGGAGCCTTTCCTCTATCTTCCATGAGTTCCTGATCAGTAGGTCTGTCAACAAAGGCCTGCTCAAGACTTTCAGATACGACCAAGTCGGTAGCCTCTTCCAAGCTTCGCTCAACAGTTTCCCTTAAAATTTCATTAACAAGAACAGCAAGATCTTGATCAGTACCGTCTTGCTCTTTAGCTGGCTGTTCTTCAGGCACTATTGCCTCTTCAGATGTCTTCCCAAACGAATCAAATAGCCCAGCAATGGTTGCATCTAGATCTGTTTGAATGCTTTCGTCAGACAATCTGATGTCCTCAGATGCAGCCTCAACTAGCCTCTGAAATGAGAAGGGTACTTCGATGGGTGCAGCTGGCAAGGTAGACACTGGTGGTTCAGCTGGTGTTTCCTGTTGAGTAGTCTCAGAAACCAATTGCTCACCAGCTTGGGCTAAGACTTGAAATTCTTCTAAATGCTCCCCCTGAGATTGTGATTCCCTGGCCTTTTGGACCTTAGCTTGTCCCATCATAGAGGAGTCCTCTAACCCCAAGAATACTGAAACAAAGTTCATATTAAAAATGTTTCTGGCCTTCACTTCTGATGCGGCCTCTCCATCCAAGCAAATCTCAGAGTACTTGAATATCTCAGTCAGATGGGCGGCATAGGGAAGATGTCTCTTGGATCCAATGCATCCCTTCATGACCGAAAAAATAATCTCTGGCAGACAAATCTTTACATTTTGAATCAGACAAAACAGTAGAAATCTCTGTGTGTCTGTAATTCTTCCTCTAGCCCCAGTCTGTGGAGTGATAATGGAAGCGATGACATTCTGAAGGAGCTTGTGAAGAGGAGGAAATGACGATGTCTGATAAGCTTTTAGCTTTAACTGCCCCTTATCATGAATATTACTGGGTTTACCAGTAATGACTGAGAAAGCTTCATGGAGACTGTATCGAAAGCTTCCCTCTACCTCCCCTTTATCTGGAACACCGAGGCTTTGTGGAGGGACTCACATGTAACAGTTAACTCGACCCCTTTAACAGATGATAATAAGGCAGACTTGTCTCGGCTCAAAGACAAGTTATTATAAAATTCCATTACCGGCCTAGGGTAATAGACACGGTGATTTTCTAAGAAATCTCTCCACTCCTGAAACTCAAAGATTCTTAACAGTTCTGGAACTTCGAGATCAAAGTTTCATCTCCGAAATCTATTAATCTAGGAGGAATGATTTTTCCACTTTCTACAAACACGGTAGACTGAGACATCCTGGTACCTTGTTCGGAAGATACTTCCGCAGCAGGTTCTGGCACAAGACATCTCTGTTGCTTAGATGAGGGCTCTTCAACAATTTCTTTTCCCTTCCTCTTCTGTCACCCGGAGCTGCTGACCTTTGCTGATCCATCTGCCGGAACTTCCAGAGTATCAACTCTCTCTTGCAGGCTGTTATTGGACGCGATGCTAGACTGAAGAGAGGAATAGACCTCTGTGGGGGAAGAAGGTGAGCGGGAAGAGATGGAGATGGGTTTGAAGAAGACGCTCAAGGTGGAGCGGCACGAGGATGAATAGGAAGCGGCAAGGGGAAATAAAGGGTTTGAGGTTGAAGGCGTAAGAAACAAAAAGGTGTTGTCGAGTAGCTTTTTACTCTTATCACACTTTTTCTGTAAATACCCAAAATACCCTTAGTTCTGATGTAACGCAGCTACACCATATTAAAGTTAGCCCTTCAATATGTGGACGGGTTATATTCTTCCAAAAACCAAGGTCAGTTAACTCAAGATATTAAATCAGCATAATCACAAAATTAGCTGTTAAAGTTGCTTAACCTAGAGAGAGACACGATTAAATTGCACCTTATGTTTGTCAAGCAACGAAATAACACAACAAAGTCAAGTAGATTTCATTTCTTCAATTAATGGACGAGAAGCCATACAGGGTCAACCAATTTGTTGAACACAAGGTAGAATAGTCCCTTTTTACACAAGGAGACATGTTTATCAGACACCAGAAACCCTGGTTACTCAAGACGAATTACCTTAATGCCAATGATATTTTTCTTTTGAGGATTTTTTTTTTTTAACATTTCTACACAGAGATAGCTAATTGTATCATGACAGAGACTCTGGACTTCATTGATCTAGAGTGTCTATTTCTCCACAAAAGCCATTGCTCTGCCACAAATAATGGCGTATTCCCTGGAAGCACTTCTCATGATTTTAGACAAAAAAAAATCTTACTTAACATAATTTTTATCTCAGAGCTCTCTTTACATAAGTTTCAGTTAAGTCGAGATCCTCAATAAGTTTTTCTCATTTAACAGGAAGTTTTATAATATGTTGACCAACACTTGAGAAGATAACTTAGAAGGATCAAGGACCAAATATAACCCCCAAACATTGAAATTCTTTATTAACAGGTGTAGATTGTTACACTTGTTATAGGGTGGTTTAAGGTATACATATCTTATCTGATAAGAGCAAGAAGACTGAAACCACAAATTCTTCGAGAGAGAGTCTGAACCAATAGTGAGAGGTGAGAGATAGTGAGGTGGCTGATTGAATAGAGAGAGATGAAATGAGATGAGCAGCACTCCTATCAGCAAGCCAGCAAGTGAGAGATCACTCAAGACATTAGGCACTAAGGACATATCCAAATATAATATTTTGAAGTAGTTCTGTCTCACATCCAGAGAAACTCTTGGGCAACAGACTGCAACCTCTTGAGATGACTGATCTTAAAACCACATTAACTGCATCGGCTGACAAAAATCTTCAGAAACCAAATAGCCTGACAAGCTCCTCTTCAACCCACTCAAGGACATCTCACACACGACTCTTGGAAGTGTTAATTATTTAATGAATGCAATGTTTGCCACGAAAGAATTATGCAACATACAGTTTTCAACCAGCATTCGCTTTCAGTTAAAGATTTCAGAAATTTCAGAGTGCATGTTTTAGAAAATAATGCAACTTGCAGATGATGAATGAATATGCAAGACCAGATTCAATATGCATGTACTAGATGAAACTAATAGCAAGATGTGCAAGAATGCATCAAACCAGATATGCAGTAAGTTTCAAAATGGGACATGTAGAGAGATTACCTGAAAATTGTGAGAATGGGGTTTTCATTCTTGAGTGCCTTGGATCATTTCCCCTTTTATTCCAGTCCCAGGGCACACCTGCAAAACAAGGTTTATTTTGCACAAACAGGTACCCAGGAAGTCTTGGGTCCTGTCATGACATTATCACTCCTAGCAGATTTTCTTAGCACATTTTTAACTTGATAGCAAGGAGCAGTATTTTTCAGATCTGGGTTATGCACATTATTATGAGCATGAATTGTATGTGCATTAGCATGGGAATTTCTGTTATTTGCATGACCAAACTGTTTTCCATAATCAACACATTCAAAGTTTTTCCTTTTGAAAACCGCTTTGTTCTTTCTAAGAGCATTTGTACTAGCAGAAGATCTATACTTTTCAGAACTGAAATTTTTCCTTTGAGCATGCCAACAATCAATGGCCCTGTGGCCATACTTTCCACATTCAAAGCATGAGATAGAATTTCTTTTAAAAGAACCTGACCAGCATTCAGAGACCTTGTGACCAATTTTGTTGCAATTAAAACATATAATGTGCTGGTTCTTGTTAAAGACATGCTGATTTGCAAAGTGTTTTGTATGATATGAGCATGATTTTTCCTTACTACTTGCAAACCAACAATGAGCAGTAGTGTGTCCTACTTTATCACAATTAGAACATTTGACATTCCTTTTCTGACCAGACACAGATTTTCTAGCATGCTTGTTGTCATCTTTTTCCATCACAAAACAATTACTCATAAGATGTCCATACTTACCACAATAATGACATGAGCCACTTGATTTCTTTAAAACATGGCATTTATCTGATGAGTTCTTAGCATGCAGATTGTTCCTTTGAATTTTTGATGTTTTATGAATTTTGTTTTGTTTTTCTGTTTTCTTAGCCTTGTACTGAGGTGGAGATGAGATAGAAGGCTTTTCCTGTTCAGAGGATTTGAGAAAGACAGTTTTCAGGTTGGCTCCATCAACCTTCCTCATGACTGGACTGTAACCCAGTCCTTCCTTGTTAAAGTTAATCTTTGTTCCCAGTATTTTCTGAACAATGGGCTGTTTGTCTTTTGATGTAGTGGCTACATTTGAAGTATTTACAAAGGATGTCATTACTTTGTTCTGCAAGGCCTTCTTATTGAGATTATTGTAGCCCAACCCTTCCTTTTTGACATTGACTTTTACACCTAGCAGCTTGTCTAGGTTTTTCTGCCCATCAACAAATTTAGACAAGGAAGCTTTCAAATCCTGAATTTCATTTTCAAGAGATGCAATGTGTATTTCATAACTAGTGATCTCTTGTTCACTACAATTGACAGCTTCATTCAAAACCTTGTTAGCTGTTTTGTATTCTTCAATTTCCTTTCTTAGCTCATCTACCTCTTCAGTCTCGTTTGTACAGATAGCTTTCCCTTTTTCCAATGTGAGAAGTCTTTCAGACATGGCACTGTTTAACCGTTTTAATTTTTCAACTTCTTCTTTAAGCTTATCATTTTGAATTAACTCATTTATTAGAAGCTGATCTTCTGAGTTAACCATGGTTTCTCTCCTAGCTTCAAACTCCCTCAAATCCTTTTGTTGTTTTTCAAAATCTTTCTGTAATTCCACGTTCACATATTTTATGGCATTAAAATTTTCAATCAGCAACTCATTCTCTCGTTTAAGTTTCTTTAGTTGTTCATCATTTTCTTTAGAGAGCTTTCTGAGGAAGTCATCTTCAGATTTTAAATTGTTCAGCTCAGAGTGAACACATTCAAGTTCCTTCTTCAGTTCTGCATTCTGGTTTTTATACATATGATTATCAGACAGACATGCATCATGAGATTTCTTCGTACTTGAACAATTTTTACATGGAGAGCTAGAACTATCTACCCGAATACTCTTTTTCAACTTTTTATACTGTTTTCTTAACAGTTCATGAGATTCAAATAGTTCAGCATATGCATTCTCCCAATCTTCTAGAGAGAAATTCTCGAAGATATTTACCTCATCATCATCATCTTCTTTAGTTTGTTTGCTGCCTTGATCGCTGGCACTTTGATTTCTTCTGTTGGCCATCATGCATCTGTCCACATCTATCTCCTGAGTTCGCTTCAGTGCATCCAAAATATCTTTAGCAGAATTGGATTCAAAGAAACATGAATGAAAAGCTCTATCAGTAGCTGCCTTCATTAAATTTATTGCTATCTGATTTTCTTCATGCATGGATTTGTGACTGTCAGTCCATTTGGACTTTTTCCTAGGTAGTTCATGAGGACCATGTGAAATTACTTTCCACAGGTCTGGATTCACAGATTTAACATAATTCTTCAAAACAGCGAACCATGCATCAAAATGCGTACCACTGAAGATCGGTGGATGGGCCATGAGAACACACAGATTAACGCACAAGAATATTGATGCACTAAAAGGAAATAAACACCTAAGATTGTAAGATCGATCTGCAGGTCGCTGGACCTTGTAAGCAGACACCCGCTCTGATACCAACTGTTAGGGTGCTTGGCCCGGATACAGAGGGGGGGTGAATGAATCCTTCTACGAATAATGGCCAAACTTAAAAAACGGATGCTAGATAAAGAAACAGAATAGAACCAATTCTATTCTACTCAAATACAAACCCATTGAGCGCACCTATTCAAGCATTTAGCGGAAGCAAACCAAACAATCAAGCCACTGCTCAAAAGATTTTTTAGGTGGTTCGGTCCTTCAGACCTACATCCACCCCTCACTCCCAACCGGAGTGAGGCTTCACTAGCACACGCTAGAACCAAACAGACTCAGTCTGCAAATAATTGCTGCCACACAGCTTGACCAGGGGAACAACCTCCCCTCTTCCTCCAAACTGGAGGGAACCACTAGTGACACCAGTCACTAGCAAACCAGAGACACACTGTCTCTCTTCCTCCAGACCTGGAGGGAACCCCTGGACTTGAATCCACAAGCCCAGAACCGGAGACAAGTCTCCCTTCCTCCAAACCGGAGGGAACCCACAAGTAGCTCCCAGCTACTTGCAACAGGAGATCAGATCTCCCTTCTCCTGATCCACAGGAGGAACCCCGACCTCTCTACAGAGTATCGGAAAGCACAGCAAGCCAGAACACAAAGGAAAAAGCAATAAACAAAAATAACTTCAGCACACAAAAGCCGAAACACGAAATACACAATTTGGCTCTCAACGGAGCTGACTGGCCTGGATTTGATCCACGGTCTAGTGAAGACAGATCTTCAGGTAAGCTTCTTTCTTCTTCTCCACGAACTCTCTCATTCACTCTCTCTCTAACTTTCTTTCTCTTAAACTCTCTTCCTCTTTCACACGATCACTATCTCTCTCTCTTTTCTTTTTCTTCTTCTGCTGGATCGAGCTCTCTGTAACACTGCCTTTTCTTTCTTAGCTCTGATCGCCCTTCATCGGTGGGCGAAAGGTTTTTCTTTATAGCCGCAGCAGATGGATAGGGCACTGAACGCGTGTGCCTCCCACGCTCGATCCTAGAACCTTCCTGCCACGTGCCCTCTTTGTATTTGTTCCTTCAGCATCGGATCATGTGCACCCAGACACTGGTGAATGTTCTTCCTCGGACCTGCAACGAGATAAGAGCCATTAATATTGAGTGTCATAAAAACTAGAACTGCATGAGGTTAGTGGACACGACAAGAGGTACTAAACAGAGAACGACACGAGATAAGGTGGTGACACAATGAACATTACTAAGAGAACTTTACGAGGTAGACAGAAAAATAACGCAAAGACACGAAGACAAGAACAGAAACCAACACTAAGTATGGTTTCAATACAAGAAGGACACGAGGACTAGGAAGAATAAAAACGACACGAAGATATAACAAGACAAATGACACGAAAGTGAAACATGAAGCAACATGAAGTGCTGCGATGTCCTGTACGCACTAGAACAAACCCGACACGAAGAGACGAAAACAACACGAGGTGAAGACACAAGGAGACAACGACACGAGGTGTAGAAAAACACGACACGAAGTTATGAGAGGAGAAGCGACACGGAGTGTGGTCAATGTGATAAAGACACGAAGTCTAAATAACGAAAGATCAACACGAAGATAGAATACAAAGAAACAACACGAAGAAAGAACAGTGATCAGCACGAGGTGTGATTTCAACATAAGAGAGACACGGACTGATAACGATACGAAGTCGAAACAGTAATTGACACGGGGTAACACGACACGAGGTGAAAAACGACACGAAGACAAAATTGACACATACTGAAAACAACACGAAGTCGAAACAGTAATCGACACGAGTTGAAAACAACACGAAGTCAAAACGATAATCGACACGGGTTGAAAACCACACGAAGTGAAGTTGACATGAAATGAAAAACAACACTAAGTATGATGAGAACAGAAAATAGACACGGAGTGAAAACAAGGATGACGCAGGAGGACAAAACAACACGGGGTTCACTGGGAAACGACTCGAAGTTCATCAAAACAGAAACCAACACGAAGTGTGGTTTCAACATAAGACAGACACGAAGTGAACTTTGACAGAACCACACACTACACGGAGAATGATACGAAGACGATGAAAACAACACGAAGTAAAGATCAAATGACACGAAAATGTCACTGAATCAAAACAAACACTTCAGAGAAAAACGACACGAAGACAAACAGTTCAACACGAGGTGTTATATACAAACATGACGAAGTGCCAATCAACACGAATGCAGTCCCTGAAAAATACCTGAAGTGAAATGAAGGTTCATTCTTCAACAAACATGTTCTTTGTTCATTTTTCATAGAAAAAATATTTTTGTTAAATTTTCACATAGACATAATGTTTTGAAGACCACTAAGACTTATAGTGTTGTCATCATCAAAACATGTAAAGATTCAACAAGACTCAACAGTTCTCGCGCTTAAATCCCACAACCTTGTGTGCCATATGCGTAAACGAAAATTTTAAACGTCACACAACCCACCCTTATAAAGCCTGCCGCACACAAGCCCTATGCCCAAAATTTTGAATCTCAAGGAGGGATGTAAACAGTGGGGTAGGTTACCTCTTCACACCTTCCTATCTCAGTTTAGGGTTTCCACCAAATAGCGACTGGCATGCCGATTAAAGAGGCACTCCTTATTCATGGGCGATAGTAGAGCCGTGCGGTGTTTCTCCTTGGTCGGGTGTACCTGCTTCACTAGCTGAATGGGCTCTACTTGAGAGCTCCGACAACCATGCAAGATGATGTTGGAGACACACGATGACTCTTCCTTCGTCCGAACCCATAACATGACTCTTTCCTCATCAGATCGACTAACTTATTTCTTCTTTCACTCATCCACACAATTGCTCCCTTGTCACAAGCTATACCTCCACAACAGGTGAGATTAGGGTTTCGTGGGAGATGGGGGGTTAGGGATTGGAGAGGGGACGGGCTGTCAGTGGTAAATGAATGTTACTCTCGATCTATCTTTTACTATGGGCATTTTCATCTTTTCCCATGTAGGGTTAAGCTTAACTAGGGTAGCTTAACTAGGTTTACATCCACGGCCGGTTACGGAGGGTTACAGCGATGGCAAATGTGCACTATTTTGAAAAAAAATAAGGACATCTTTGCTAATGCAAATCTAGGCATGATATATATGCAAATAATCATTTAACAATGATTTATTTAAAAAAACCCTAAAAATTTCCAAAGGAAAGATCAAACGCCCATTTTAGCTATCATTATTCTCGAGTTAATCTAATACCTACCAAAACACTTTGGATTAAAAAAAATTAGTTCACCTCTTTACTTTCAGATTAACTCCCTTCTCCTCTTATCAAAGTAAAATAATTTAACTATGAATTAACTTAATCAGATTTAGAAATCATTTAACAATGATTTATTAAGAAAAAACCCTAAAAATTTCCAAAGGAAAGATCAAACGCGCATTTTAGCTATCATTATTCTCGAGTTAATCTAATACCTACCAAAACACTTTGGATTAAAAAAAATTAGTTCACCTCTTTACTTTCATATTAACTCCCTTCTCCTCTTATCAAAGTAAAAATAATTTAACTATGAACTAACTTAATCAGATTTAGTTAACCCAACTGTAAGTTAGGCTAACCCTCGGGCTTAAGATTTCATGATGTTGACGTCAAATCAAACCTGTTAGATTATTTCCGGAGATAGTTATAATATACTCTAAAATTGTATTATATTTTGCTATCTATCTATAATTCCTCTTGTTATTGTACACACCTCCACGACATACTATGTTTTTTTTTTGGGACAATGACCTTAGTGGTTGCGCACTCCAGGGTTAAAGGGGAGTGGGGTGCTCAAAATCGAGCTTGAGCTTTGGATGCCCAAATGGGCGTGGGGAATAGTCCCGCTCCCGCACACTACGAGGAGCAAGACTCGATCCGTTGACCTCCCCATGGAGGAGGTAAGTGTCCACGGGGGATGACAAAGTATGTTCTATTGGTCATGGCCTCGTAGTCATACTGTCATCTTATTATTCAATGAACTTAGAGGCCTGTTTGTTTGGGGGATAAATCGGGATACTTTACTAAAAGTTCTCCTATTCACTTTAGTTACTTATACAAGGTATTGATATATAGACTCTTATTCTGATTTATCTAGGGATAAGTTGTTCTACCAAAAAGGTAGAATAAGAGGCTTAAACTTTTTCACAATTCTTGAGAAGATATTTCGAATTATCTTATCTCTCAATCAAAATATTTTGGTGTATTATATAGAATATCTTACTCGTGGTTTAACTTTTCCGCTTAACCTATTCCGCAATCAAATAGAGCTAGAAAGAATAAGGAATAACTTATCTGATTGAACATCTCGAATGGTCGAACCATAATATATATATATATATATTTAAAATCATACAAATATGCTCAACTTGTACACATGAATAAATAAGTTTTCAGGATAGCCGACATGCAATTATTTAAATAAGAGAGGGATATATGTACAAGAAAAACTCGAGAAACCTAATATCGTCTCGTCCTCGTCTCACACGCAAGGACGCAGGAGATCGCCGCCGGCTCAGCCAGGTACTTCTTCTTCTCCGCATTCCTTCCGCGGCTTTCGATCGCGGACGCGCCCCGCCAATTCTTCGGATCTTTATGAATTTCGGTGCTATCTCACCTCGGAATAATGTGCAGATTGCTGTTCTGTTTGCCCGCGTTCTTGTGGATTTCATCGGGCCGTGGCACGTTCCGGAGACTCTGGGAGTCGGCCGATCCTTTGTCGATTTCTAATCCTTTTTCTTCGTCTGACCTTGTGATTTATTAGGTAATACTTGGGCGGGATAGGTTTTGCGGTCGCTGCCCTGCTTTCTGGGAGCAGAGCGTTGTTACTTCAACTGATCTGCAGCCATGGCGACTTTTGCGAAACCGGAGAATGCTCTGAAGAGGGCGGAGGGTAAGTTGGCGTTGGTGTATTGTTGTTTTTTTATGGAACAACTCGGGTTGTTGTGACTGTACTTATTATTGGAAAGTTCGCCTCCTTTACGCTAGAAGATGGAATTAGACGTTCATGGTAGAGTGATTGTTATAGTGAAAGCTAGGTTGAAGGTCTAACGCTGCGCTCATGTTTAGTCGGGAATCGAATGTTGTCTGTGAAACCGAAGTATGTAGATTTCACCATTTTTTTTTTTTTTGCTTGGGTGCAATGTGTCCTCATATGTTCTCACGCAGTCATTACCAAGCCAGCCACTTTTTGACGATGAATCATTTTGGTGGGGAATAACCTTTTTTTTTCCTCTTAAAAGTTGCAATGTAGATCAACAATTCTTTGAGCAACATTCTGTGCTGGCTGTTTAAGTCTGATTTTTATGCAAATGTTTGCAGAGCTGATACATGTGGGTCAGAAGCAATCTGCTCTGCAAGCACTTCATGACGTTATCACTTCAAAGAGGTATAGGGCTTGGCAGAAGCCCTTGGAACGTATCATGTTCAAGTACGTAGAGCTCTGTGTGGACTTGCGAAGGGGCAGATTTGCAAAGGATGGCCTAATCCAGTATCGGATTGTGTGCCAGCAAGTGAACGTTAGCTCTTTGGAGGAGGTTATAAAACATTTTATGCAGCTTTCCACTGAAAGAGCAGAGCAGGCTCGGAGCCAAGCTGAGGCACTTGAAGATGCTCTGGATGTTGATGATTTGGAGGCTGATAAGAGGCCAGAAGACTTAATGCTTAGTTATGTCAGTGGTGAGAAAGGAAAGGATAGATCTGACAGGGAGCTTGTCACTCCTTGGTTTAAATTTCTATGGGAAACCTACAGGACTGTGCTTGAGATTCTTCGCAATAATTCCAAGTTGGAAGCACTGTATGCGGTAGCTCTCTCATCTTTATGGAGACTTAAACTTATAGTAGTAGACCTCTGTTTCATGTCATTATTAACAAAGAACTATTAACGATCACTTTGCTTCTGGAAAGCTTCATTTCGTTTGCTTCTAAACATGTTCATTTTTCTGGACTGTACAAACATAGGACTGTGTGTTTATTCAACTGGAAGATTCATCTACATGGTGCCATTTTCATGTAAAGTAAATAAGTAATGGAGATTCTTATGACATGTTTGTGCATTTTCCTCCATTCAATGATCTCAAAAACTAATCGGTACTCTTTACCAAAATTATGTAAAAAGCGATTGGAAGCTTGGATGATGAGGATGGTTCTGGTGCATCTTAGATGCTAATGGTTGTGTTTGTATTTTTAATTTTAGTCTGTCTCAGATGGGAGGTCAAATGGTGAAGCACCTTATTGTTAAACGCAATATTGTAGGCTCACTTCTGCCCTTCAACATATGCCATGTGCCTCTTGGGTCTTGATTAGAAGTTATTAGCCTTGCCTACAGTAGGCACTATGGTCAGGGAATTTCACAAACTGTGCCCTTGCCAACAGTCCAGGAGGATGCACGTTGCATCCGGGTTTAGGACACAAGTTGTCCCCTACGCTGGGCACATGAATCAGGTTTCACATGTCTATCGAGAAAAAGAAAGTACAGTTCATTGAATCAATGCTGTTAGAAGACTTTTTGGAATTGAGAGTGAGAAGAAGTGAAGAGGGCCTCATCAGTGGGAGCGGATAGAAAGGGGATTAGGATGTTATTGGTACCTCTCCCAGATTAGACCAATGTGGCATTGAGACCACTGTGTGGGCAGCACATGTGTACTAGTTCACTCAATTTTCAGTAGAAACACGACTAATAAACCGTTGGTTTTTGCTATAATGAGGAGTAGAGTTTTTGTGGCCTTATTTTCTACATATTTGTGTATGTTATGTATACACGTGTATGTATGTGTACACGTGTCTATGTATGTTATGTATGTAATTATGTGTCTCTTGTCATGGATGATGTTATGGATTAAGGTTTCATTTGATAACAATGAAAACTCAGCATTGAAATCTGAGAATCACATCTTAAAACAGAATAGGCAGTAAATGGGTCCTGAATGCTGAGTGAAACAGACTGTTGGTAACCACAAAGATGATATCTGAATGATTGAAAACTTTACTATTTATTCACATAATTGACAATAATATATGACGAAAATAGGCGTGTTTGCTTCATTTAATGTTTTAATGTATATTACTAAAATAAGAATAATAAGTATAAATATGAATTTATATAAATTTTAAATCATAAAATAAACATAGTAATAACATATAAATAAATTATATAAAATAAAATATCTATAATTATTAGCAAAATGTTTTAGAATAATAAAATCTAAGAGAGTGTATTTAAATAAATTATATAATTTCATGATGAAAGTAAAAATATAAGAGAGTGTATTGAAATAAATTATATAATTTCATGATGAAAGTAACACCATATGATGTATATACTACTTTAAAGATAGTATTCTATGATTCCATAGCATACATTTTAAAAATTTCAAGTAAGTAAAAATTAGCTTAGAATGATAAAAGTTAATCTTTTAAGTTGCCTATGGTCAAATTTGCACAAAAAGGTTAAGGTTCTCATTCAAAAACAAGCATTAGCATAGCTATTCTTTGATTAGCACTTTTGACTGCTATAACCTAGATTTCACTGAAGTAATGTGGGCATATTAATGGGACTTTTTGACTGATTACAAAAGCTAAAATATAAGAAAGCACATATGAGGAGAACACATGCTGTGATAGGGAGGAGGAGAAAAGAGTTCCAGGTTTTTGTGGTGAAAGGTTTGAAAGCGTTCAGATTTAAGAGATAAGTTGATTTTATTTGCTTAATTATTCAGGGTGGCTTTGATAACCGAATAAGAGTTGGGTAGGGTGAGTTATTCTCCTTATTCCGCCTAACCGAGTTTGGTAGCACGGGTAGAATAGGGTGAGCTATTCGGGGTTGGGTAGGGTAGGCATGGGTTAATTGGTCGAATAAGCTATTCTAGGTTGGGTAGGATAAGGTTATGTGGCTTTCTTATTTAGTCTATTTTTTGTAATAATTTTTATCTATTTTATTTTTCCTATTCTAGGTAGATTAAGAAACTAATTATCAAACTTGGTTAGGTTTAACCCTAGAATAACTTACGTGGACTTACCCTTTCCCGCTTACCCTAACTGGTTATAAAAGTGGCCCTCAGGGAGTAACCACCCACTTTTAGGTGGTTAAGAGTCTGAATTATATATTTTATCAAACACCCTTAATTGGGTTGCCCCTAACGGCTTAAGATATAATAGCCTAGTTAAGAATTATCAAACACAACCTAAGTGATGTTGAGGCCTTGTTACAGCTCTAATTAAGTGAAAAAAACCATGGCAGTGAAAAGCAATTTCAATCTGGAAACTTTGGCAACCTGAATTTTTAGGCTTATATCTTTTATTTCTGACAAAGTGAGGGAATGGGCAAAAATCTATGTAAAGTGGAGTCGCACAACTCCTCTCTTTTCCTTTTGTTGGGGGATTCGTGAGGAATGCACCACCTTGGTGTGGAATTTTTTGTACAGGGATCTTTTGAGAGCACATTGACTATACGTGTAAATCCCTTTATTTTCATAATGCATCCCTTTATTTTCATAATACAATTGTGCTACCACCCACATTAAAAAAAAACTTAGGTTTGTTAGATCTGAAGGGCATGAACCTTGCACTGTCACGTAACCGCTTTATGCGCTGTCACAAGGCCAAGTCTTCTTGTGGAGTGCTATAGAAAGAGGATGCTATATGACTGAAAGGTGTTTTAAGTTGAGGAAAAATGCTGTTTACACTTGTAGGATGGGATTTAGCAATGGGTGAATGAAGTTGAGAGACACTAGTTATGAAACTTTTGCAGATTCAAAAAAAATTCAGAAAAAAAGGAATAAATTTGTTCCCTCAAACTTCTGATAGTCACAGTGCAAAAGCAGTAAATTGCTAGATTAATGTCATGATTCATGAGCCTAGATGCCATCTATTCATGCGACTCTTAAAAATAAGAGGAAAATTGATGAAAGATGATCTTCTTTCACTTTTCCAAGTAAAGAAATCAGTGGAAATAAAATGATAGAGAATCTGCTGCCTGCTTTCTATGGCCATAAGAATAGATTACCCAAATTTGAAAATTTCAAACTTTTTATATCCTTTCTCTCTTAGGCCAGTTGTTCCAATAGTTGTGCCTCATGAAGGGAAGTCCCCAATTCAACACCCATGGGAGCTTGAACAAGCGAGGGGCCGGCAGGCAGCTCCGGGAACCCCTGGCCTACTCCCAAAGAAAATTAAAATGACCAAAAGAAGATTCCCCATTCCTATCTTGTTTCCACTACTGCTTGCATGCTTGCTCTATGCTTCTAAGACATGGAGGACTAAGGGGCATGATGCAAAAGTAGGGGTTTTGAGAGCTAGGAATCTGCCTTTTGGAGAAGCGCTGGGGAAAGCATGCCGCGCTCGCCCGTGGGGGTGCGTTAGGCTGGGTGGTTGCCGATGTTCGTCTCCTTTGGTGGGGATGGCCCTCGATAAAGCTTCCCCGGAGTAGCGGCGATTAGGGGGAAAGGATGAATGGTTGGAGAAGGGGGAATCCCCATCTGCTATCGCTGTGGGGGAAAGGGTCTCACCCAAAGGTATTGCAGGTATCGGAGGCTGGAGGCTGTAGGGGGTGTGGGGACACCATTTCTTGCACGGTTATATGCCGACGCCGTCTGTTGCAGTCTCTAGTGGGTTCTAAGAGGGGTTGGGAGGAAATGGACATTGGTCTGATACCACAGGAGCTGATCCAGGGTCGTATGGCATGGACATGGCGATGCCTATGGGTGGCACCAATGGATGGGGAGGTGGAAGAGGCGAAGGTCAAGGCAATGTTAGGGCTATGAGAAGATGGGTGGGAGGTCCGCCGGGTAAATAGCTTAAGCTTCGTGTTGGTAGGGAGACAAGAAGCGACGGTTGTGGCATCGGCAAAGGCTCGATATGTAGTGGCGGAGGGTACACTGCTACGGATCCAGTGATGGTCTCAAGATCTTAGAGTTCTAGAGTTAAGAATACGCCTAGAGGGGCTCCTCATCCTTTGTGATGAGGAGGGAATTGCTGCCCTAGTTTGAGATTTTGGGTCGGTGGTGACAGGGACAATCCTATTTGCTCTAGCGACCTCCCACATGGCCGTCTAGGCCACAGTGCAAGTTAGCAACATAGCTGAGGTACCCCTGGTGATCCTCTTCGTCATTGGCAGGGAGTAGTTCGTGGTTAGGACACACATCTTGCCGGAATTGAAAGGACGACGGAGGGTGACAGTAGGGAAACACTATCTTGGGTGGGAGGAAGAAGGGGGGCAGGGGCTCGTGGCAGCCTTAGTCCCTCCCATTTAAATTTGAACCAAGGCAGGCAAGTGGATGGGCCTGATGGTTATCTACAGTGCCCCGATTTGGACCGCAAGTTATTAGGCCGATTTCTGATTGATGGGAGGGTGCTGGTCCTATTCGGGCAGGCCAGGCCGGTACCTACACCGCTTCGGCCAGCGAACCGACTCGGCTTGGTTCCCCTCGTGACTTACCCGGTTCCGTGGTTGCAGGGTTATTGTGTTCGACGAGACTCGATAAATGTCTTCTTCCCCGCCTGTTAGCTACGGCAGACATAGGGAGAAGGCAATCGGTTGAGAAGGGCTTTGGCCGGCCGGTGATGGTGGTGTACTCCCTACAGCTTTGCTTCGATAGCTTTGGCGATTGTCCTCTGGTCTCAGAGATTGTGATAGGTGGTCTCTTGCAGGCTTTTGCAGTAAGCCGAGGGATAAACGACTGAGAAGCTCTTGCAAGCGCCTAGTTCAGATCTGTGAAGGGACCGTTCAGACCTTCTTGCTTCACTAGCTACTCTGTAGGTCGACTCGTCCTCGAAAATTCATCAGCGGAGGGATAGTTTGGCTCTATCTTAGGGGCCGGGTGTGGGTACAGAGATGAGGAAGATGTCGGTGGCTACAATTGACCCCCCCTTCTCTGCTCAATTCGAAAACTCCCAGGTGGCTTACCAGGGGCCATTTAGGAGGTGTCGACGATCGTTGGATCACACTTCCCTCTTCAGGAGTTGCAGGGCTCCGGTAATTGCACGGGTTGGAGGAGGAGAAGATCTTGAAGTCCCAAATCCTCTGGTAGGATTGGGGACACCCCTGGGATAGTAGTAAGGGCTTCTTGTTTGTGACAGGGAGTTCAAGATGTTGGGGATACGCAGGCCTTGAAGGTGGAGGATAAAGACCATGAAGATGATGCCAACATGTCGGAGACCCCTGGGGAGACTAGACCCGCGGGAGAGGGGGAGTCTGACGGGGAGGGAGCCTTTGAAATAGGAAGACTGGGAAGAGAAGAGGTGAAGGAGATGGCAGGAGTTGCGGAGAGACTACTTGAAGTGCAAGTGAGGGAGTTGGCTGAGAAGGTAGAGATTTCCTTTGCGGGACTGGAGAAGGATCTTAAAGGAGTCTTTAATAAGGTGCATAAGAGATGGTTGATTAGCATGGTCAGGGATGTTGGAGTTGGAAAGTCCCAAAAAATGGCGGCTACGGAGAGAGAGGAGGGTGCATGAGGGGTGGGGGATGGGAGCATTCCTTAATGTTAACGAGGATTGTTTCTTAGAATGTGAAGGGAATTAATGGGGGCAACAAGAGGAGGGTGGTGGCAGAGTTGGTCAGAAGATGTAAAATTGATATGTTGTGCTTGCAAAAAACAAAGTGTGAGGGGGATGAGGAGGCTATTATGAGGGAGATTTAGGGTGCTAGGTCCTCAGACGAGGTTGTTTCTCCAGTTTGAGGGGAGGTTAGGAGGAATAATGATTTTGTGAAACCAGTTTGAGGTAGAGGAGGTGATGGAAGATAGACAACTTGGTAGGGGGGCAATTACTCTCCACTTCCGTAACCTCAGTGATGGCTTTTCATGGGACTTTTCTGGGGTCTATAGACCTCTAAGGATAGAAGGGAAGAGGCTTCTTTGGGAGGACTTGCTCTAATATCATCAATCTTCAGGTTGGCCATGGTGTGTAGGAGGAGATTTTAATGCAGTTGCTACTGCTTATGAGAGGACAAGTGTGAACCCTTAGACAGGGGATATGGAGGATTTTCTTGGCTTTATTGCAGATGATGCACTAATTGATATTAGGCTGTCTAATGCTAAATTTATGTTGTCCAATATGAGGGTTGATCCTTTATGTTCTCGGCTGGATAGATTTCTGGTGTCCGTAGGCTAATAAGATTATTTTATCCATGCGTAGTCATGTTGCTTAGCAAGACCATTGTTTGACTATATGCCCGTATTGCTGAAGACTTCCTATAGGTATTTGGGGAAGCCTAGTTTCAGATTGGAAAGATACTTGTTCAGAGAGGTGGACTTTATGGACACTGTTAGACAGGCTTGGAATATCTCAAGGCAAGAGCAATTTGCTATGGCTAGAATGGTGTGTAAATTGAAGCATGTAGTGTAGGTGCTGAAGGAATGGGGTGCAACCAAGATGCTACCTGGTAAAGCTGCCAAAGATAAGATATTTGATCAGCTGGAGGGTTTGAACTGCTTGGAGGAGACTGGACCATCGGATGAATTAGACAGACATCTCAGGGACAGACTCAGGGAGGAGTTTGATGAGATCCTCTAAGGGAAGAGATCTATTAGAAATAGAGATTCAGAGAGAAGTGGCTCAAGGAAGGGGACATAAACGTTGCCTACTTTCAGAGGATTACTTCGAGAAGGAGAAGGGCAACTTAATAAGATGTATCAAAGTAGGTGACCAATTGTTTTCTAGAGACGGGGACATCAGGAGGCATACAAGGGAATTCTTTTCACAACTTTTCATTAAGGAAGACATGGTTAGGCCTCCCATAGCTGATGACCTCCTTCCATGTATCTCTGTTGAGGAAAGAGCAACTCTTTTCTATCCTTTCTCGGAGGAGGAAGTCCACAAGATTGTCTTTTCTCTTACGGGGGATAATGTACCCGGTCCTGATGGCCTTCCACTAGCTTTCTTTCAAAAGTGCTGGGACATCATTAAGGTAGATCTCTTTTTTGCAATGGGGGAGTTCTAAGAGGGAAGGGTGCACCTGAGGGGTATCAACAAGTCCATATTAGTCCTTATTCCTAAGAAGGAAGGCAAACAGAGTCTTTGGGATTTTAGACCCATTAGCTTGATGAATGGAACATAACATTTTCAAGCCCCTGGCGATGAGACTCGATGTGGTTAATAGCTATCAAGGGGCTTTCATTAGGGGCTGTCATGTCCAGGAGAAGTTTTTAGATAGCTCATGAATGCCCGCATGCTGTGAAGACTCAAAGGAAGAGTGGAGTGATGCTTAAGCTAGATTTTGAGAAAGCCTATGATATTGTCAAGTGGCAATGCTTATTTACTGTTCTTGAGAAGATGGGTTTTGATAATAGGTGGATTGGTTGGACCCAGACTTGTGTCACATCAGTTAGATTTGTAGTATCCATCAGTGGACAACCTTCCTCTTATTTTCCTAGTGGGAGGGGACTTCGGCAGGGAGATCCCATGTCCCCCCTTCTCTTTGTTCTGGTTGCTCATATTCTTAGTAGGATGTGGTCGAGAGCCGAAACACATGGGCTGATCAATGATTTTCAGGTCGGACCAGGTAGAATTCACATAACCCACTTGCAATATGTTGATACCATACTCTTCCTAGTAGAGGATGAGAGGCAATTACATGTCACCAGATTTATGTTGGAGTTGTTGGATGAAGTCAACGGGCTTAAGATGAATTACAATAAGAGCTACATAGTGTGGGTTAACATGGAGAATAGAGCCGTTTGGAGAGCAAATTTCATCTGGGCTGTCAAATAGGAGATTTTCCTATCTCTTTTTTGGCCATCCTGCTGTCTCCAGAGGCCCTACACTGTAGTGAATGGTAAAGTGTGGTCCAAATGCATGAATTCAAATGGGGAGACTTTTCTCATATGGGGAAGAATGATGCTTTGCAAATTAGTGCGGAATAGTCTCCCTATACATTATCTTTCCATTTTCTAGATCTAGAGGACAATTGCAAGGAAGTTGGAGTCCATTCAATCAAGTTTTTTCTGGCACGATAGTGGTAGCAAGAGTAGGGGTTGACATGATATTGCATGGGACAGAGCTTGCAAGAGCAACAAAATGGGAGGTATGGACTTCAAAAATGTCAGGGGCTTCAATTAAGCCTTATTGTGCAAATGGTTGTGGATGCTTGGTTCTGAAGACAACATGTTACGGCTGCAGGTGATCTGGCAGAGGTACTATGGGAGAGTATGGGATTAGGACGTGACCCCGGTTTCTCAACACAAAGGAGGGGTATCTTGAGTTGTAGGGATATCATTGTGACTAGTGTACGGGTCTGGGTGCGGGGTGGGTAGAAGTGTTTATTCTAGAAAGACAGGTGATGTGGTGACTTTACACTAGATGTGGTGACTTTACACTAGAGAACACCTTCCTGCAACTCTTTGTGATTACCTCTACACTGGTAGTATCAGTTTCCCAATTTTTTGAGGTATAACTATTAGGAGGAACTTGGGCCCATCCTTTAGAAGAAATCACAGGGTGGAGGAGATTGATCAATTAGAGAAACTCCTATCCTTGCTCCTAGATTTTGCGTTGGATGTTAATTGCATTGATAGGTGGTGGTAGAGGTGGGATAAAGAAGGAAGATTCTCAATCAACTCAGCATACAATTTTATTGCAGATTGAGGAGTGAAGCATGATTTTGCATCACAAATTTGGACCCCTAAGAGCCCTCTGAAAGTGAAGCTGCTTATATGGAGGATCTAACACGGGGGCCTGTAGACGTGTGACAGCCTAGTTCCTTTTCTGGCGAATATTCCTTTACAATGTGTTCTCTCTCTTTGGAGAAGAGGAGAAGACCTTTGGTCATCTTTTTGTAGGCTGCTTCTTCTCCAAAGAGGTTTGGACACAACTTTTGAGTAGGTTCCCAGGTACCATTTGTTTAGAAGATAATGTGCGTCTTTTGATAGAAGGTGGCACAAGTGATGGACTTTGAAAGGCGACAAACTCATGTGGTGGCTTATCCTCTATTCTACCCTTTGGGTTTATGGGGGAGAAAAAATAATAGTCTTCGGAAGGGAAGCTAGAATCTCAGATAGCATTGTTTCTTTTATTTTGGAGAAAGTGAGAGAGGGTTTTGGTTATATGTAGTGTGCGTTCTCACAATTCTTCCTTTTTGGCTTTGTTGGGAGGGAAGTTAGTGGGTGCCACATCATCTTGGTGTTATCTTGGTGTGAGGAATTTTTTTGTAGACGGTGCTCTTGGGAACACTCTGAATATACTTGTATATTCCTCCTATTTTTATTTCAATATAATTTTGTGGTACCAATTGTAGAGGCTAAAAAGTGTTCCTTTCGTTTCGTACGACACCTTTAAGATTTGTTTGTTGGGGAAGAGCAGTCGGTCACCCTGAGGAAACCTGCAATCACTAGAAAGAGTGTCAGAAGGAGTCTTGGGAGAGATCCCAGGAGATAACCCTCCGATACTTAAGTGAGGACCGTATGAGAGAGTAAATAGAGAGCACTCCCCGAGCATCGTTGCCACACTACAGGCTCTTGACTCTCCCCCCTCTTGGGAGAGATCCCAGGGGATAACCCTCCGATGCTTAAGTCAGGACCGTATGAGAGAGTAAATGGAGAGCTGAAGAGAAAGAAAGTAGTAGAGGGGGAGAGTCAAGAGCCTGTAGCAGGGCAACGATGCTCGGGAAGTGTTCGGAGAGTTCCCGGAGAGTGCCCGGGGAGGAAGAGAATGCTCGGAGGTCAGGAGGAGAAGAACCAGGAGGGACCTCTTTCTCACTGCTATCCTACTTCCGTAGCCGCGTGTGGGGTGCATGAGGGTGTCTCTCTCTCCCTTTCTATACATCTCTCTCAGTCTGTGTATGTCTTTCTGTATCTTCTCGGGTCCTCCCCCCTTAGGTCTGTCTGGGGACTTATTTATAAGGGGAGCAACGGTGTCGCCTAGTTCTTAGATTTGGCAATGGCGTCGTTCGTGGAGTAGTGTCCTGCTTGATTGTGAGGACCTCTCGTCGCCCACTCGCCCGCTTTCGGAGGGAAGATATCGTGGTGGACATCTCGGCAACGTGGGTGTGACCCGGTCCTCGTCGGAGCAAGTTTCATAGTAGCGGCCTCAACGTTCATCTGTTGGCAAGTTCTGCAACGTCCGGAACGCACACATGCGGATGTCCTGCCTGTGGGCTGGCGAGACTTTCATGGGCCTTGATCGAGCCTCGTTTACGGGACCACTGGCTGGTCGGGGAAGAACGCCATGGGCTTGGCCGCCCTAAACCACAATGGGGTTGGCGTTACTGGGCTGCGCTGGGCCTAACATTACTGGGCCACGTTCGGCCTGGCATCATCGGGCCGCACTGGGCCTGGCGAGTTTTTCCCTCCTCACTAGCCCCCCACTCTTGTGTGTCGAGCGTGCTCGGCGCTTGGGAGGAGTCGTACGAGGCCCGATGAGGGGGAAAAACCGGTGGAGCCTTCGTGGAAACTCTCATTCCTCTGACACGGGAAATCCTACTACAAGCCGCCTTTCTTGGTGCGCAAGGCAGCACTCTCCGAGCATTCTCCGGGCACTCTCCGAGCACTCCCCGAGCATCGTTGCCACGTCACAGGCTCTTGACTCTCCACTTCAACTACTTTCTTTCTCTTCAGCTCTCCATTTACTCTCTCGTACGGTCCTGAATTAAGTATTGGAGGGTTGTCCCCTGGATCTCTCCCAGGGCTTCTTCTGACACTCTTTCTAGTGGTTGTAGGTTTCCTCAGGGTGGCTGGCTACTCTTCCCCATCAAACAAATCTTAAAGGTGTGGTACGAAGCGAAGGGAACACTTTTTAGCCTCTACACCAACCATTTTCAAAAAAAAAAAAAAAGACATGGAGGACTAAGCAACCTAGGTGACTCGATGAGCATATACAAATGACAGCTATCTAGGTGCCACTAGCATGGCTTATCCCCCTTAAGATGAAATGGTGATGGTTGCTTCATAATTTGCTCATTTGTTTTCAGAAAGAAAAGCTTCTTTTGACTTTTCTTGGGGATTTGTGTTTTGATTTTAAATGGTTCTAGGGCGATGTTGACGACGACGATGGTGGTGGTAGTGGTGGATAATGATGATGAATTACTAGTTAAACTTTAAATGATGGTTATCTAAAGGTGATGGTTTCTCCACTGTGATGAGAAAAGGTTTGCAAAATTGGTTTCGGTTCTGGAACAGGTCAGGGCCGCTTTCGATTTTGGAACTAGTACGAACCGGTACTATCCGGTTCAGGGATTTAGGGACCGGTTCCCCCTTGTACATTTAACTATGAGTTTAAAAATTTAAAAAATGTAAAAAATCAGAAAATCGGATTGGCGAACTGGATCTCCTTGTCGGCGGTAGGCGGCAATTGCCGACGGCGAGGTGGCCGTTAGGCTCCTACCCCAGGGTGCTACGGCCTGCGGCTGCGGGTGCTCTCCTCGGCCCCTGCGGCTGCGGGTTGCGGTGGCGGCGATCGTCGGCGGCGAGGGTGCCTAGCGGGCTCCTGGTTGCCGGGGCTCGGGCTTCTGGTGGCTCCGGCTCTTGCTACGGCTGCGGGTGCTCCTCTCATGGGCTGTCACAATGTGCAGCCCATGAAGGAGGACGCCTAAGGCCTTGTTGGCCGGTCCCGACAGATGAACCAGCACTGAACTGGCCGATTCAGCTGGTCTGCTTCGGTTCGTCCGGTTTCTCTCTCTTTTTTATTATTTAATTATGTACCGGCCAGTTTCTGGATGAAATTGGCCGAACCATCCCATCACTGGCCAGAACGGATGAGAATTTTTTCATCTTTACTCTTTCTGAGAAACTGCCTCAACATGTATTTAGGTGAGATTGGGTGAACCACAATTACTAATTTTATTATGGGCAAGATTCTTTTATTACATCTCAACAAAGTCATTTGGTTCTTCTATATCAAAGACTAGGTTACACTGGACTATCTTAAAAGAGCAAATATGCAGTTAGCTAGCTGGATTGTTGATCTAGTATACAACCTTTTGAAGTTGTGTAGTGTAAGACAGTTCAAAACATCAGTAGAAGAATTAAGAGTAGGATTCTCAGACATTTAGACATGATATCTGCATGGTAGTGAATAAAGGCTGAGTGTCTGTAGTACATGCAGTTGACCTTTGCCACAAGTTCTATGAATTTACTTACTATGTCTTAGAGTCTGAAGTTAGATAGTGGGAAAGGAATTAGAAAGGAGACTACTAGAAAAGTAAATGGTAAGCTACAAATCTTCAATATTGTCATTACAAAATAGGATTACATGGAGCCTCGTTCATTCTTGTGTCATGCTTTGAATAATTTAGAACAATGGTTGCTTGGTTTCCATTGTGTTTTGACCTTGGAAATTGGCATAAGGTGCATGACTGAAAAGTGAAGTTTGTTTTATGAAATTGTGTTCTAGACCTGTCCTTATTATGCAATCATGTTCCCAGTGACGAATTCTCTGTAAGTTTTGTTCCAATGCCTTGAAAGCTTTGTGAATTATGCATACATTTAATTTGACGAAGAAATGGCTTCTCCCCATAACTAGTGATAACCTTTGTTGAGAGTTTTCTTTTGGGTTTTCTGCATATATGCTCTTGTAAATATTTGTTTTTGCAAATAAACCTCTCATTTAGACCTATTGCCACAAATACCTTTAATATATCATGAATAGTTGTGGTTATACCCCCGTGGATCCCAAGCTGTCACTGCCCAACAAATATTCCAAGAATATGCCACGAAAAACGTTAGGGTATGCGAAATACCGAAAATGCTTCGATTTTTAGAGAGACCCCCCCTCCCCCCATCTCAACAACCCCCTCTCCCCGATAGTCGAGTTTGACGCTTCCATCGTGCAACACTAGCCAAACATCCCCTCGTAGTTCGGCCAGACGAGAACTGCATGCTGGATGCTGTCGAGGAGCTCGTCCTCCCCCTCGTTGACCGTAAGGGGTTCTTGCAGTGGAGGGCGAGAGGGGGTGGTGACCTGGCTGCCGCGTTGGAGGTGGTGGGACAAGTGAGGGAGGCCTGCGGGAGGCACAAGTTCTTCTAGGTTGTCAACCATGACGTGGACGAGGGGATGGTGGCAGAGGGCCACCACCGCATGGAGGGCTTCTTTGGGATAAGCCCCCTTTCCCTCCACCCAGGTGGCCGTCTGTTGGCCATGGAATATATTGAAATTTGTTTTGGGGAGGGTTCTTTTTGAAAAGAAACATTTTTATATAAGGGTTTATTATGTGGGTGCACATCGTATCAGACGATTCGGGTTCGGGTGTTGGATGTTTTCCCACTGACCGCAGTCAATGTTGATTTACATCGGTCTAATGTCCGAACACCTTTGTTTATCTGCCAAAGAAACCTTAAAATCCCCTCGATAGGTTCTGATGTTGAGGGCTTGTTCACTTGGGCGACTCGCAGTTACCACTCATTCACCACTGACAGACTGATAGGACTAAGGCTTTATCAAAGGCCTCTTAGGCTTAGGCAAAAGCCCTAGAATTTTGGGGTATGGGTGCAATTTTGCAGGAGCCGTATGCATTTTGAAGTGTCGGGAGGTTTCCTAGACCTCGGGGGTATTTTGGTAATTTTATATTTCTGGGGGTATTTTGGTAATTTTACCAGGCCAGTGATATTTATGAAACTTATGCGTTGGAAAGAAGGTAGGATAGGATCCCTGACTTTCCAAGGCACTGAGGCCATTTATGGAAGGTTTTAGGGGCTAGTAAGCCATAGGGGTATTTCGGTAATTTTACTAAACCCTACACGGACCTAGGTTTGAGGCAACTCCCAAGTGTTAGACTGAGTTGACAGTGTCCCTAAACTGAAGGAGCGACGAGGGGTTTCATAGAAGGCGCACGTGCGTCGATTTGCAGAGAGGGGTATGTATATAATTTCCTAAAAGTCGGGAGTTTTTCTTATAATTTTCTCTGACTGGTGTGCAAAGAAAACCTGCAGAGTACATTGAACATATTTAGGGTCCAAGTGGGTACAAGGGTTGTCGGCTAGTTATCGACTGTGCATCATAGAGATCCGCACTAACAAGGGAGGTAGGGGCGTAGCCCCAATTACAAAAGATTGCAGGGTAAAACTGTAGACACCAAGACTTATATTTCTCGTAGTCCCCGGGAGAACATTTTCGTAATTCTCCCATCATAGGGGCAGAACTACATAGTTTAGCCGTCTCGGGGGCATAGAAATTTACAAACATAGCCCGCAGAGGGGTATAATTACAAACATATCCCTTAGGGGCATAAATACAAGACTCGGGGATCACCTACCCCTCTAGGGTCTAAACAACGAACAATTTTCTTTTGGATGCTAGATGCCTCGTAGCTGTCTTCTTGCCCGATGCTTCATGCCTCCTTCTGGACTCTTAAGGGTCTATTTATAGAAAGTGGAGGGCTACTTGGAGGTGTTTGAACCCGTACGGGGTGAATGAGCTAAAAATAACCCTGGGAGGGTCTTTTCCTTTCTTCTTTTTTGCTTTTGCTTTTTTTTTGCGGGAGAGAGAAGGGGTGCGGTCAAATGACCTCGGATCCACTCGGGGTCAAATGACCTCGGGCAGGCCCGTGCTGGCCCACCGGCGCCAAACGACCCTGGGCGTGTTCCCTGGGGTCCCGCGACCACGGACGGGTCCGGCCCCACCGCGCGCGACCCCCTGCAGGTCCGCGGGGTCGCGCGCGCGCCTCCCCGGGGCCGGGCGACCCCGGATGGATCTACTCGACCCCGGTCGGGTCTCCCGTGCTCGCTCCTTCATATAAACCCTTGGTTTTGGGGTTTTTTTAGCATTTTTCTCGCAGCGCGCCGCGTGGAGAGAGGAGAGGACGTGCCTCCTTGTTCGTTTGTCGTCTTCCCCACACTGTGGGCCGCGAAGAGGGGGTTTGTGCTTTTTTTTGTCCGTGCAGCGTGGTACATGTGGGTGGGACTTCCTCGGCTGTGTGTACACGATCTTTTGCATCTCCCTCTTCTTACTACGAGGTTATCTTTGCTCATGTTGAACATCCAAGGGAAGCAAACTCCACCCCTTCGGGGTTTTGCTCGGAACCACGCGATCCCGACAATCGTGATAGTTTAATCCGGTTCCCGACCACCTTACTTGATGCGAGGAGTCTATAATTGTAGAGATATACGGACCATAAAGTCCCGATGTGTGGAAATATTCTACGGAGCGGCGATACGCCGAATAGTGAATCCCAACCAACTCGAGGGTAATGTCTCAATTTATCCGAGACGAATAGTGGGTGCAACAAATGTCCCTCACGGGACATCCATCAAAGTCGGAGGTGGGGGCGGATGGCCCGTGTCTTCCGTGGTTTTTTTTGCTAATCCCCGAGTCCCCTCATGCTGGTTTGATCTTTAATTCAGCCTTTTTACTCATTGTTCCTCGTTGCTCTTGGTCTTTGCAGCTTCTACAGATATGGCTCGCCAAGGCAGAGACAGAGAGGCATCCCGGAGGCCCAGGGTTGGAGGCTCTGAAGATCATTATGTGCGGAGGACAGATAGGCCTATGTCACCTTTCCCTCTTCGTAGCATCACTTCTGAGAGCTTTGACGCGGTGGACTGCGGGTTTGCTTGGGTCTCCGAGGGCCCGACTGAGGATACTATTGCAACTGAGGGCACTGTTGATGTCTCCCGCTTTACGAGGAGACATGGGGTCTATGTGTACGACCGTTCAGGAGGATATCCATCCTACTTTCCACTGGATCGACATCTCCTATCTTTTGTCCAGAGCTTTGTGCCTTCTGGTATGGAGGCCGATGATTCCCGCTTGCCAGGAGATAGGCGTCGTCTCGAGCGAGCCATATTACTCGGGAGGAAGCATGCAAGACACTTGTACATTTTCCTATCCGAGCTTCCCCGAGGGCTTCATACGACAGAGACAATATCCTGATCAGAAGAGTCTGGGCTTCTTAAGGGACTTTGACAACTTTACAGTCCGAGTGAGACTGTCCTCACCAGCAGTTTGGCATTTATCCGGGCATCACAAGGCCGTGATGTTACCGTTGATGGGATGTTTCTGGCTCCTTCTAGTGCCACTTTTGCACATGATGACTACAATCATGACTGTCTATTGGAAAGGATATTAGCACAGAAGATTCCTAGCTGGTATGGGAAATGGGCTGTCATTCCTTCTCATTGTTACCGTCGAGGCGCGACGGAATGGCTGTGGGACATTTTGACTGTCTACAGAGCAGTGCTTGATAGGGTCGGGATTCGCCATGCTGTGATCGCGGCATTATACTCCTACCCCTGCCACACAGGGTTGCTTCAGGCCTTGGCTGAAAGGTTCAACCGGCGCTGGAACACATTCGTCACCGTTGAGGGGGAGACTTTAATAGACATGTGGGCTTTTCACAGGATTTCTGGCTAACCAGTTTGTGGACAGCCCTATGAGGAACTGTCCTTAGATGACCTGCATCTTAGTGCTTCAGATGGAGTCGGCTGGTATCTTCCCTACTGCTTCAGATATCTAATGAAGACATGGAGGGACCTAGCCCTTGTAGGAAAAGAGAAGGCTGCCCGCACACCGAGAGTGACATTGAATGTCTGGGTGATGCACTTTTACAGTGGCACTTACTATTTTTATGAGGAGTTTGCTTCTTCTGGCATGACTTGGGAGCAGTGTAGGGAGGTGATATTGAGATTTGCTTCACACCCACGTCACTTGCCCGCCCCAACATAGGGGTGGAACTCGAGAGAGCTGCCGCCACTGATGTACTTGGCAACTTACTTGACCTACTGGTTGGCCAGCTTTGTGATCTCTCATGGAGAGGAGGGAGTTCTTCAGGCGGAGGTGATCTACCCGGCTTGTCTGATGGCGTGTGGGCGTAGAGTTGCTATTGCCCCGGCCGCATTAGTGAATATCTACCACTCTTTGGGGGCTTTGACTTCACATTCGTCGCCCAGAGATAAGGGCATTTTGATGCCCACTCATTACTTGAGCGCGTGGGTTGGTTTACTGTTGCCAGAGCTTTCGCAGAGCACGTCGATTGATAATACAGCTGCTCTGCTCATCTTTGCTTTTGTTGGTCACCCGGACCAGGATGCTGTTTTACTGTTGGCCATTGCCCGCCGTGCCTTGTCTTTCCTCCAGACTAGGAGGGGTGAGAGTCTGGACTTTGACCACAGCTCCCACCTATATCGTCCCTATTTGGAGCGACAGGGTGATATAGTTGCTTGCAGGTTGTCTTCATGGGCCTTGCCCTACCACGCACTAGTTGAGTGGGTGGTTTATGTATCTCTTGGAGTTCTAGTTTACCGCTGTTCCAGCACAGCGATTCTCGAGCCGTACCATCCACTTCGGTTTGTCAGGACGTTCGGATATGATCACGCTATCCCCCCAAATGTGGACTTCCTTCTGGCCCCTCGACAGTATAGACATAGAGATGTACATCTGGTTGCAGCTGCTTGGCAGGCCTTCCTCTTTCGTGACGTGAAGGAGGATTATCTGATTCTAGCACAAACGCGCAAGGGTCACTTCGACATACACTATGCACATTGGTGGTTTAAGGTCAGCAATGTGTTCAGACAGTGTGTCGATGCCATTCGGGCTGCTGAGGAGAGACGCCTGAGGAGGGAGGACCTGCCTCCCCTGTTTCTTGACCCCGACTTCATCAGGTCTCACTTTTCCGGAGCTGCTCGAGCCATCCGAGAGATGGAGGTCCGTTGGAGGGAGGAGGGGCTCTCCATTCTCATTGACAAGAGTCAGTATGCTGGGGCTCTGAAGCCCTTGAGAAGTACACCAGCAGCTTCTACTTCTGGGTCTTCTCGCCCGAGGGCGACCCCTGGACCTTCGGTGACTTACTCTTGGTGGGAGGATTTGAGGACCTCCTATGGTCTGAAGAATAAGTCTCAATTATCACAGCTAGCCCCTGAGGGAGTGTTTGCAGGCAGTGCCTTCACAGAGTGGAGGGCCCATGTAATTAATGCAGTGGGCTGTGCCGGTTCAGTGGTGTATTTTTTCGATCTGGAGGTGGCTGTCACCCCCAATGCCATCTCGGACACTATTAATAAAGTGGCCCTAGTTCTCCGATTGAAGCACGGACAGATCATCTTAAAAGCCCGAAAGGGTCATCGGGGCACCAGGTATAAGCTTAATTATTTAGCTCTGCCTTATTTCCTGTTATTTATTTCCTGTTCTACGATTTGAAATGCTCATCACATGCAATCTCTTATTATTTGTAGACCACGTTTGTTCCTCTCTACTCGGCATGAAGAGCGTAGATACCGAGGGGAAACAATACATGAAGCATCTACCCCACTGGACTCTCTATTGTTTGCAGACCTTTTTCTCCACTCTTTACTAGCTCTATCGCCCTACTTATCACATGCACAAGAGAAAATATGTAAGAATATCTTGCACATACCTGAAGCATGTACCCCACTGGACTCTGCAAAGCTGACAGTACCGGTCAATGATCTCGGGGCCAAGGGTGATGCTACCCCATCAGATACCCTCGGGCCTGGGCAATCTTTTTCAGCTATTGTCCCAGAGGCCAGAGCCCTCAGGTCTCTATCATAATCTGGCAATTCTGTGAGTGGTCCTGACTCAATGAGTCTCGAAAGCTCATCTAGGGAGGAGGCTGACTTGGCAGCTGCACAATGAGCAACAAAATAAGCTGAAGGAGTCACAAATAAAATATGAGGATGATAGAATCCTAAAGTTACCTGGGGTCATCCTTATCTCTCCTTCCTCAGAGGTGCTTAATGAGGAGGAAGAAGAGCTTTCACTAGAAGAAGTACTAGAAGTCCCTGTACTTGTCAAAGTGCCAGAACTTCCCCCGCTTGGGGACCCAGAGGATGAAGAATTCCCTGTGCTAGAAGAGGACTCACCCCCTTCTCCGACAACATGGAGGGTAGGCCGGACCCAGGATCCTCTGCAACAGGCAATGCTATATTAGCCAACATATACATTCTCTGAAGCACGGAAGAAGAAGAAGACTTGGGATAAGTCCAAGAGATGTTTACCCGAACCCTGGACAACAGGAGCCCCTTCTACATCAAGTGCAGGAGAGGCGGCAGTCACCGATGTGTAATCGTCGGCGGTAGGGTCCAACCCCTCAATGTCCAGACTAACATCGGGGATGGACTCGTCGAACTCCAATCCCGCCTCTGTAAAGACATTCCCAGGGCGGGGAGAAAAGCTCATGGCAGCCCGAATCTCAGGAGGAGCTGCACTCAAAAGGAAAGAAAGGAGTCAGGTTATAACATTGTGTAAACATGTTATAATGCTGGTTTGAAATGAAAATTCTTTCACTTACTGGAGACATCTGCTAGAGTGGGAGATTCTTCCTCAGAATGAGGGCGAGTATGAGGCTGTGTGTCATCTTCCTGGCTTTCAACTTGAGGCCTTTTCCCAGGAGCATGGACCCCATCGGGAGTAGCACCTAGGGAGATCTCTCACGAGAAAACACCGTCCCCCTGGCCGCTGGCGTGGTCTGCAAATAATAAGAGATTGCATGTGATGAGCATCTCAAATTGCAGAACAAGAAATAAATAACAGGAAATAAGGCAGAGTTAAATAATTAAGCTTATATATGGTGCCCCTATGATCTTTTCGGGCTTTAAGATGATCTGTTCGGGCTTCAATCGGAGAACTCGGCCCACTTTATTAATAGTGTCCGAGATGGCATTGGGGGTGACAGCCACCTCCAGATCTGAAATATACTCCACCGGACCGACACAACCCACTGCATTAATTACATGGGCCCTCCACTCTGTGAAGGCACTGTCTGCAAACGCTCCCTTAGGGACTGGCTGTGATAATTGGGACTTATTCTTCAGACCACAGGAGGTCCTCAAATCCTCCCACCAAGAGTAAGTCACCGAAGGTCCAGGGGCCGCCCTCGGGCGGGAAGACCCAGAAGTAGAAGCTGCTGGTGTACTTCTCAAGGGCTTCAGAGCCCCAGCATACTGACTCTTGTCAATGAGAATGGGGAGCCCCTCCTCCCTCCAACGGACCTCCATCTCTCGGATGGCTCGAGCAGCTCCGGAAAAGTGAGACCTGATGAAGCCGGGGTCAAGAAACAGGGGAGGCAGGTCCTCCCTCCTCATGCGTCTCTTCTCAGCAGCCTAGATGGCATCGACACGCTGTCTGAACACATTGCTGACCTTAAACCACCAATGCACATAGTGTATGTCAAAGTGACCCTTGCGCATTTGTACTGGAATCAGATAATCCTCCTTCACCTCACAAAAGAGGAAGGCCTGACAAGCAGCTGCAACCAGATGTACATCTCTCTGTCTATATTGTCGAAGGGCCAGAGGGAAGTCCACATTTGGGGGGATAGCTTGATCATATTCGAAATTCCTGACAAACTGATGTGGATAGTACGCCTTGAGAACCGCTGTGCTGGAACGGCGGTAAACTAGAACTCCAGGCCGTACACAAACCACCCACTTGGCTAGTGCGTGGGAGGAGGGCAAGGCCCATGAAGACAACCTGCAAGCAATTGTATCCCCCTGTCGCTCCAAATAGGGACGATATAGGTGGGAGCTGTGGTCAAAGTCCAGACTCTCACCCCTCCCAATGTGGAGGAAAGACAAGACACGGCGGGCACTGGCCAACTGTAAAACAACATCCTGGTCCGGGTGACCAGCAAAAGCAAAGATGAGCGGAGCAGCTGTATTATCAATTGACGTGCTCTGCGAAAGCTCTGGCAACAGTAAACCAGCCCACACCCTCAAGTAATGAGTGGGCATCAAAATGCCCTTATCTCTGGGCGACGAATGTGAAGTCAAAGCCCCCAAAGAGTGGTAGATATTCACTAATCCGGCCGGGGCAATAACAACTCTGCGCCCACACGCCATCAGACAAGCCGGGTAGATCACCTTCGCCCGAAGAACTTCCTCCTCTCCATGAGGGATCACAAAGTTGGCCAGCCAGTAGGCCAAGTAAGTTGCAAAGTACATCAGTGGCGGCAGCTCTCTTGAGTTCCACCCCTATGTTGGGGCAGGCAAGTGACGTGGGTGTGAAGCAAATCTCAATATGACCTCCCTGCATTGCTCCCAGGTCATGCCAGAAGAAGCAAACTCCTCATAAAAATAGTAAGGACCACTGTAAAAGTGCATCACCCAGACATTCAATGTCACTCTCGGTGTGCGGGCATCCTTCTCTTTTCCTACAAGGGCTAGGTCTCTCCATGTCTTCATCAGATATCTGAAGCAGTAGGGAAGAAGATACCAGCCGACTCCATCTGAAGCACTAAGATGCAGGTCATCTAAGGACAGTTCCTCATAGGGCTGTCCACAAACTGGTTGGCCAGAAATCCTGTGAAAAGTCCACAGGTCTATTAAAGTCTACCCCTCAACGGTGACGAATGTGTTCCAGCGCCGGTTGAACCTTTCAGCCAAGGCCTGAAGCAACCCTGTGTGGCAGGGGTAGGAGTATAATGCCGCGGTCACTGCATGGCAGATCCCGGCCCTATCAAGCATTGCTCTGTAGACAGTCAAAATGCCCCACAGCCATTCCGTCGCGCCTCGACGGTAACAATGAGAAGGAATGACAGCCCATTTTTTATACCAGCTAGGAATCTTCTGTGCTAATATCCTTTCCAATAGACAGTCATGATCGTAGTCATCATGTGCAAAAGTGGCACTAGAAGGAGCCAGAAACATCCATCAACGGTAACATCCACGGCCTTGTGATGCCCGGATAAATGCCAAACTGCTGGTGATGACAGTCCCACTCGGATTGTAAAGTTGTCAAAGTCCCTGAAGAAGCCCAGACTCTTAAGCAGTGAGGACAGTCCCACTCGGACTGTAAAGTTGTCAAAGTCCCTGAAGAAGCCCAGACTCTTCTGATAAGGATATTGTCTCTGCCGTATGAAGCCCTCGGGGAAGCTCGGATAGGAAAATGTACAAGTGTCTTGCATGCTTCCTCCCGAGTAATATGGCTCGCTCGAGACGACGCCTATCTCCTGGCAAGCGGGAATCATCGGCCTCCATACCAGAAGGCACAAAGCTCTGGACAAAGGATAGGAGATGTCGGTCCAGTGGAAAGTAGGATGGATATCCTCCTGAACGGTCGTACACATAGACCCCATGTCTCCTCGTAAAGCGGGAGGTATCCTCAGTCGGGCTCTTGGGGACCCAAGCAAACCCGCAGTCCACCGCGTCAAAGCTCTCAGAAGTGATGCTGCGAGGAGGGAAAGGTGGCATAGGCCTATCTGTCCTCCGCACATAATGATCTTCAGAGCCTCCAACCCTGGGCCTCCGGGATGCCTCTCTGTCTCTGCCTTGGCGAGCCATGTCTGTAGAAGCTGCAAAGACCAAGAGCAACGAGGAACAATGAGTAAAAAGGCTGAATTAAAGATCAAACCAGCATGAGGACAGCAATGAATGTTCGGGCAGTCCTACAAAGCCCCATTATGTCAATGGACTCGGGGATTAGCAAAAAAAACAACAGAAGACACGGGCCATCCACCCCCGCCTCCGACTTTGACGGATGTCCCGTGGGGGACATTTGTTGCCGCCACTATTCGTCTCAGATAAATTGAGACATTACCCTCGAGTTGATCGAGGTATCGCCGCTCCGTGAAATATTTCCACCCATCGGGATTTTATGGTTCATATATCTCTACAATTATAGACTCTTCGCAGCAAGCAAGGTGGTCGGGAACCAGATTAAACCATCACGATTGTCGGGATCGCGTGGTTCCAGACAAAACCCCGAAGGGGTGGAGTTTGCTTCCCTTGGATGTTCGACATGAGCAAAGATAACCTCGTAGTAAGAAGAGGGGATGCAAAGGATGGTGTACACACCGTCGAGGGAGTCCCACTCACGTGTACCACGCTGCACGGACAAAAAAAAGCACAAACCCTATCTTCGCGGCCCACACCGCGGGGAAGACGACAAACGAACATGGTGGCGCGTCGTCTCCTCTCTCCACCCTGCGCGCTGCGAGAAAAAGGCTGAAAAAAGCCCAAAACCAGGGGTTTATATGAAGGAGTGAGCACGGGAGACTCGACCGGGGTTGAGTAGACCTGTCCGGGGTCTCTCGGCCCCGGGGAGGTGTGCACGCGACTCAGCGGACCTACTCGGGGTCGCGGGTAGGTCCTGCCCGCAGTCATTCGACCCCGGGGGGTCCAATCGGGGTTGAATGACCCCAGGCAGGTCTCGCGCGGGCCTGCCCGGGGTCATTTGACCCTGGGTGGGTCCAGGGTCATTTGACCCCGCCCCTTCTCTCTCCCGTAAAAAAAAGCAAAAGCAAAAAAAGAAAAGAAAGGAAAAGACCCTCCTGTGGTCATGTTTAGCCCATTCACCATGTACGGGTTCAAACACCTCCGGGTAGCCCTCCACTTTCTATAAATAGACCCCCAAGGGTCCAGAAGGAGGCATGAAGCATCGGGCAAGAAGACAACTATGAGGCATCTAGCATCTAGAAGAAGATTGTTCGTTGTTTGGACCCTTGAGGGGTAGATGATCCCCGGGTCTTATATTTATGTCCCTAAGGGTCCTCTCCTCTCTCATGCACAAGGGAAAATATGCAAGAATATCTTGCATGTTCTGCAAATAATAAGAGATTGCAACAATGGAAAATATGTTTCAGGTCTTGTTTCAAGTCTTGTTTCAAGTCTTTATTATTTGTTTGGACTCTTTATAATAATATTCTTTATTATTTGCAGCTACGTGACTTTTTATTATTTGTTTGGACTCTTTATATGCTTCAGCTCTGCTAACAGAGCAAAAGGGGGCCAGCTCTGGCGAAAACCTGCAAGGGCGGTAGAGCTGGTAAAGAGAATAAAAAAAACTCTCTTGCTCTCTACTGCTCACTGATGAAAGCCGTCGACTGTAACATCTTGCCGACGGCGAGCTCAACATTACTCCACAATAATGGTGGCCAATACACCCTCGAGAGTCGGTCATCACCAACTCCAATCCCAGTCTTCGGCTACACACCTCAACGGTCAGCCGACCAGTCCCAGTCTTTGGCTACACACCTTAGCTATCAGCCGACCAGTCCCAACATTCGGCTACACACCTCAACTGTCAGCTGACCAGTTCCAGTCTCCGGCTACTACACATTAGTAGTCAGTCGGCCAGCTCCAGTTCCAGCTCCAGTTCTAGTCCTCTGGCTGCAACACCTTAGCGGTCAGCCGGCCAGCTCTAGTCCTAGTCCCCCGGCTACAGCACTTTAGCGGTCAGCCGGCTAGCTCCAGTTTCAGTCTCCGACTATAACACCTCAGCGGTCAGCCGGCCAACTCCAGTTCCTGATCCAATTTCAGTCTCCGGCTATAACACCTCAGCGGTCAGCCGGCCAGCTCTAGTTCTAGATCCAGTCCCAGTCTCCGGCAACAACACCTCGGCTACAACACCTCAGCGGTCAGTCGGCCAGCTCAAGTCCCAGTCTTCGGCTATAACACGTCAGCGGTTAGCCTGCCAGTTCTAGCTCCAGCTCTAGTCCTAGTCCCACCGGGCGTGCCAGTTTGTTGGCCATGGAATATATTGAAATTTATTTTGGGGAGGGTTCTTTTTGAAAAGAAACATTTTTATATAAGGGTTTATTATGTGGATGCACATCGTATCAGACGATTCGGGTTCGGGTGTTGGACGTTTTTTCAATGACTGCAGTCAATGTTGATTTACATCGGTCTAATGTCCGAACACCTTTGTTTATCTGTCAAAGAAACCTTAAAAGTCCCTCGATAGGTTTTGATGTCGAGGGCTTGTTCACTTGGGCGACTCGCAGTTACCACTCATTCACCACCGTAAGACTGATAGGACTAAGGCTTTATCAAAGGTCTCTTAGGCTTAGGCAAAAGCCCTAGAATTTTGGGGTATGGGTGCAATTCTGTAGGAGCCGTAGGCATTTTGAAGTGTCGGGAGGTTTCTTAGACCTCGGGGGTATTTTGGTAATTTTAGATTTCTAGGGCTATTTTGATAATTTTATCAGGTCATGGATATTTTTGAAATTTCTTGGTTGGAAAGAAGGTAGGATAGAATCCCTGACTTTCCAAGGCGCTGAGGTCATGTATGGAAGGTTTTAGGGGCTACTAGGTCATTTCTAGGCCATAGGAGTATTTCGGTAATTTTATCAAACTCTACACGGATCTAAGTTTGAGGCGGCTCCCAAGTGTCATACTGAGTTGACAGTGTCCCTTTGCTGAAGGAGCGACGAGGGGCTTTATAGAAAGGTACACGTGCGTCGATTTGCAGAGAGGGTATGTATATAATTTCTCAAAAGTTGGGGGTTTTTCTTATAATTTTCTCTGACTGGTAGGCAAAGAAAACCTGCAAAGTACATTGAATATATTTAGGGCCCAAATGAGTACAAGGGTTGTCGGCGAGTTGTTGCCTGTGCATCACAAAGATCCACACTAACACGGGAGTTAGGGGTGTAGCCCCAATTACAAAAGATTGCAGGGTAAAATTGCAGACAACAGGACTTATGTTTCTCGCAGTCCCCTGGAGGACATTTTCGTAATTCTCCCATCATAGGGGCAGAACTACACAGTTTAGCTGTCCCGGGGGCGTAGAAACTTGCAAACATAGCCCGCAGAGGGGCATAATTACAAACATACCCCTTAGGGGCATAAATAAAAGTCCCGGGGATCACCTTTCCCTCAAGGGTCCAAACAACGAACAATTTTCTTCTGGATGCTAGATGCCTCGTAGCTGTCTTCTTACCCGATACTTCATGACTCCTTCTAGACCCTTGGGGGTCTATATATAGAAAGTGGAGGGCTACCCGAAGCTGTTTGAACCCATACGGGGTGAATGGGCTAAAAATGACCCTGGGATGGTCTTTTCCTTTCTTTTTTTTTGCTTTTGCTTTTTTTTTGCGGGAGAGAGAAGGGGCGGGGTCAAATGACCTTGGACCCACCTGGGGTCAAATGATCGTGCGCGACCCCGGGCAGGTCCGCCGCATCACACCCGCGCCTCCCCGGGGCTGGGCGACCCCGAATGGGTCTGCTCGACCCCGGTTGGGTCTCCCGTGCTCGCTCCTTCATATATACCCCTGGTTTTGGGGTTTTTCAGCTTTTTTCTCACAGCGCGCGGCGTGGAGAGAGAAGAGATGCGCCTCCTTGTTCGTTTGTCGTCTTCCTCGCGCTGTGGGCCGCCAAGAGGGGGTTTGTGCTTTTTTTTGTCCTTGCAGCGTGGTATATGTGCGTGGGATTTCCTCGGCGGTGTGTACACCATCCTTTGCATCTCCCTCTTCTTACTATGAGGTTTTCTTTGCTCATGTCGAACATCCAAGAGAAGCAAACTCTATCCCTTTGGGGTTTTGCCCGGAGCCACCCGATCCCGACAATCGTGATGGTTTAATCCGGTTCCCGACCACCTTGCTTGCTGCGAGGAGTCTATAATTGTAGAGATATACGGACCATAAAGTCCTGATGTGTGGAAATATTCCACGGAGCGGCGATACGCTGAATAGTGAACCCCGACCAACCCGAGGGTAATGTCTCAATTTATTCGAGATGAATAGTGGGTGCAGCACCCCCGTCTCCCCCCATCCGGGTGATCCCCCCCTCTGCCCCACCCCTATGACCCCCCCTCTGCCCCCACCCCAGTGGGCCCCCTATCCCCCCATCCCGGCAACCCTTCCTCTCCCCCACCCTGGCGGCCCCCCTCTTCTCCCACCCCGGCGACCCTTTACAACAGCGGCAACTTAACGGCTGTCCAGGCTGCCATGGACGTAGAGCCGAACAAGGCCATTATCACCGGCAGGCTAAATGTTGTCGACGGCTCCACCACCTTCAACTCTGCAACTCTTTGGTGTGAGTGAGTGAGAGAGAGAGAGAGAGAGAGAGAGAGGATGCTAACTAGTGGGTAGGTTAGTCATTCTTACCTTTTTACTCACACTTCACTCTAGTTAAACAAATGGGGTTACAATGAGGATACTAATCTGAGGGTAGGTTAGTCATTCTTACCTTTTAACCCACACTTCACTCCAGTTAAACAAATGGTGGTTATGGGGAGGGTATAACTGCAACCATTCGGGGTATATCAAGGGTATGTGGCAATAGGTCTAAATGAGGGGTTTATTTGAAAAAAACTAGACATTTACAGGGTATATATGCAAAAAAATTATCAGGGTATCTGATTTTGATAAGGATTGAAATGATGTGGGTGGAACTCTCTCCCATTCTTTCTAGAAAGTTTATATTTTTTTCCTTGTTTATATGATAGAAGATGAGTTTTAAGTTTTTTGTTTGGTGAAGTGCATATACACATGTACACATGCTCTATTGGACCTTGCTGTTGACCGAAAGGCATTTATAGTTTTGTTTGTATTTTCATTTGTAGATGACAGCCCACCGAGCATTCCATTTTTGTAAGCAATATAAGCGAACCACAGAGTTCCGCAGACTTTGTGAGATTATAAGAAACCATCTAGCTAATCTGAACAAATATCGAGATCAACGAGACAGGCCTGATTTGACAGCTCCGGAAAGTTTGCAGCTCTACCTGGATACGAGAGTGGAGCAGCTTAAGATTGCAACTGAACTTGAACTTTGGCAGGTTGTATGCTAATGTCTATAGCCATTGGCTTTACTGGTTATATTAGCTGCATTTGATTCTATTAAGTCTTGAGCTGATATTTGTATTATGCTTTGCAGGAGGCCTTTCGTTCTGTCGAGGATGTCCATGGTTTGATGTGCATGGTAAAAAAAACACCAAAGCCATCATTAATGGTTGTCTATTATGCCAAGCTAACAGAGATATTTTGGGTTTCTGGCAGTCACCTTTATCATGCATATGCATGGCTCAAACTCTTTGTATTCCAGAAAAGTCATAATAAGAACTTAACCCAGAAGGATCTGCAATTGATAGCATCCTCTGTTTTGTTAGCTGCTTTGTCCGTGGCCCTATATGACCACAAATATGGTGCATCTCACTTGGAACTTGAAAATGAAAGAGAACACAATTTAAGGATGGCGAGCCTCATAAACTTTAGCCTTGACCCTAAACGGGAGAGCAAGGAAATGGTATACTTTTATATGAATCTCACCAGTTCTTCTATTTCTTGGTACTTGCTTACTCAAGATCCTGACAATCTTTTTCTACTTTTCTGCAGTTGACAAGGTCATCGCTTCTTGCAGAGTTGGTAAGATTGTCCATGAATTTTTATTCTCAGTTCGTTTGTTGTTTTTGGAAAAGGCAGGCATGTTTTTTGTATCATTGGATTTTTAATACGATTCTAAATGAGTCAAATCTTCATCACTCTCGACTTATAGCCAAATCTTTCGTCACTAGAAATGGAAATTGTTTATTGCAGTCAGTTATTTGAATGTGACTTGGAATCAACTGCATTGATAAAAGTCACCAATGCAGTTCTGATCTAGGATCAGCACACGGGCCAATCAGCACATGCTGGCCAAGGGAGCAAGTAGGAGGAGAGGATATGAAGAAAAAATAGGAATTCTTTAAAAAAGATAAGGGGGTTGAGAATGACAAAAAGTTTTGCCTAGGGTACACTGTAGTTTCAGCTTCTGCTGTTTGTGTGTCTATAATCAGTGCTGCATGGCTTTCCTTTGTTTCTTCTTTGGTTGGTAAGCCACTCAATGTTTTGAAAAAGCCTAGGCAGGGCAAGGCAGACGACCCAGTCATTGGCAAGGGAGATAATTTTCACTGGCAAGGGAGTTAATTTTTGTCAAATTTCAAACATTTTTCAAATGATTGTCATATAATTACTATCTGAAGTCTATTATTGATTTTAATTGGGATCTCAAATAGATCATCCATCATCATCATCATTGCGTTAACCCATTATTTGGGTTGGTTATATGAATCCTGATCCGCCAAATAATTCTATTTGTAATTGGGATCACAAATAGATATTCTTATAAAATATTTGAACCAAAAACAGAAACTGATGTTCCAGTATCCTGTTATCTATTTCCTGTCATATTCCAATGATACATTTATTTCATTCAAATTCTATAATCTAGTAGAAAGATTATGTATGGTGAAACATTTGATGGTTATTATTGGAGCAGAGGGCAAGTCTTTAGTGTCTGATAAATGAAAAAGAAAGTATGGATACTTTTTTAAAAATTGATTTCCTTGGAGTTTTGACGACTGTTTGAATTGGAATAAGACTAAAAATAAACGAGTTTAAAGATTCTAAAGATTTGAAGGGGTTTGCAAATGAGATTCTAAAGGTTTATGATGTACTTCTCCAGTATTGGAGGTAGCAGTAGGCGTGCAAATGAGCAGGGTTGGGCTGAGCTTTGCTCTATTTAAGCTTGGTTCAATGATTATTGAGTTGAGTTTTTATTAAGCTATGGTTGGTTGAATATTTGATGAGCCAAGTCCTACCCATTCAACCACCGCTCATTTAATCAAGTCTAATCAAACTCAATCCGAGGTCCTGGAACACTAAATAATCCTAGTTTATTTATAGGGATTTTTGCTTTTTAGTCCCTGCAAAATCACGTAATTGCCGATTAGTTCTTGAATTACAGCTATTTGTTTAAAAGCCCCTACACTCTTTGACGTTTCGCAAAGAAGTCCCTGCCATTCCCTCCGTATTGTATGGCCCACCAAAATGTTAACTCATCTATTGTTAACTTTACCCATGTGTAATAAAAGACCAAAATGCCCGTGGTTATTGAGTGAGAGAGAGAACAGAGGGAGAGAGAGAGTGGCTGGGGGTTTCTGCCCACCCCTCCTCCTCCTCTTGCTGTTGGAGGACAAGAGAGAGAGAGAGAGAGAGAGAGAGAGAGAGACCAGTAGGATGCAGAGGGGGTTTTCGGCAAGGATGGCAGTGTCGGTTTCGGTGTCGGTTTCGGCCGGTGCCGAAATCGAAACCGTTTCGGTTTCGATCCGAAACCAAATAAATTATTATTATTTTGCCAAACTGCAGGGTTTTGGTTTCGTCCTGGTTTCGGTCGGGTAGTTTCGGATTGTTTCGGTCCGAAACCGAAACGTTTCGGTTTCGGCCAAAACTGCCATCCATGGTTTCTGGCCACCCCCTCTACCTCTTGCTGCTCCCAGCCTGGTCGGAGGATAGGAGGGGAGAGAGAGAGAGAGGTCACCGGAGTATAGGGGGAGGGGGGGGAGAGAAGGGGGAAGAGAGAGAGAAGAGGTGGAGGGAGAGAGCAGCAGGAGGCTGAGGGGGAACCCCCCTTCATGATAGAGCTGCCCAGGTTGTAGTCGCTATCAAGTCGTGAGAGCTCCAGCATCGCGAGCTGCCAGGCGTGTTCGATCTCGGCGCCTCAGTCGTGATATTGACAGGCGGGACAGTGGGTGAGGTGATGGAGGGTCCTCCACGCCACGCAGGCGGGGAGGACTGCGTCGACGATGGTCCCGAAGCCAGGCATCTGGTGGGTGGCGCTGTAGGGGCGCAGGCGGTGTTTGCAGGCGGCGGCGTAGAAAGCGGCGGGATTGAGGTCGGGGTGGGGGACCTGGTTCCAGCGGCAGTGCTAGTGCTGAGAGAGAAGGCTGGTGGTGACAGCATCCCGGGTGGGGAGGAGGGTCTGCCTCCTGCTGCTCTCTCCCCGCCGCCCTATCTCTCTTCCCCCTCCGCCTCCTGCTGCTGCAGCTGCTGCTGCTCTTTCTCTCTCTCTCTTCCTCCCTCCTCCCTCTGTCCCAGCAGGAGGCGGTGTGCAGGCAACGCGCCGCCGCCATGGTCCAGTCTGTGACTCCTTGGTAGCTGCTCTGGTAGAGCCTGCACCTCAGGTGCCCGGTGGCAAGGCTGAAGTCGGTGCCGGAGGTGAGAGAGAGGGGGTGGGGGTGAGAGAGAGGGATGATTATTTTGGTAAATTATAACCTAAACAGAATATTCCTTCCATGTTTAATGACATATTCTCTGTTTTTGCCGTTTGCTAACCACAAGGGCTTTTTAGTAAGAGTCAGAAGATTGTGGGGGTTTTTTAAACAAATAGTTGTAACTCAGGAACTAATCATCAATTACATGATTTTGTAGAGCCTAATAAGCAAAAATCCCTTATTTATTTTTTACCTAGTTGTATGAATGACTATCCACTTTCAAAAAAATGAATGGTGGTACTATCCACTTTCAAAAAAATGAATGAAAAGCTGTATTTGTCCCATATACTCAAATATTAACTGAATCATCAAATGGAATAAATGAATTCTTAGTAAGCTGCCACTTTCAAAAAAGAATCCTAAGTGAGCTACCAAATGAGCATGACCATAGCATTAAAGCCTCAATGATTATGATCGAGTCTTAATCTAGCCTGTTCACAAACATGAATGAGCCGAGCATACCTATTTTCAATGTTCAATTGTTTATTAGCCAAGCATAAAATTTTGTTCAAGCTTGGCTTGTTTATTTAGTCTATTGAGCCAAACTGAGCCTTTGTCAAACCTGATCACGAGTTATTTATTGAATACATCTGTTCACTTATAGACCTAGGTACAGCTTTCTGTTCATCGGTCAGCTTGCCTACCTCAGTCATGTCCAACATTTGCTGCTGTTGTTTTCTTCCTTTTTCCTTACATATTTTCTCTCTGGTTTTCTTCCTGTATTCCTCCCTCTCCCTTCTTCAGTAACTCTGTAACTTTGTTTTTCTTGGCTCTGAATCATACATGACTCTGCCTGAATCAACCAAGAATCTAAGGATCACTTAAGGCCAAGCCAAAGTTTGTTTGATTTGGGCCCAATTGAATTCTACTTATCTTGGATCATAGTGAGGGCCAAAGGAGTGAACGAAATAGGAGAATCTTCAAGAAAGAGGCTCTCATTCCAGATACAGTGGCCTTTTTTGTGGTGGACAAAGTTAGAGAATGGGCTAGACTGCTTTGTAACAGTGTCACTTGTCCTCCTTTTTTTGGCCTTTTCGGGGTTTATAGAGAACCACACTACCTAGGTGTGCTTTTGTGCCGGGAGGGATTGGTGATCTACATTCCTACACTTGTATATCTCCTTTTCCTTTTGATTCTTTAATAGAAATGTGGTTCTATCCACTTAAAAAAAGTGAGGGCCAAACGCTCGTTCCGTAAGACCAAGTCCTTTGAACCATGGTCAAGGACTCCTCTTGAATGATGAAGACAAGTTGGACATAGGACCACTTCGCCTAGGCATCAAAATCTACGTTTTATGAAGGCTTGTAGTTAGCTGCTTTTGGGAAATGCAACCAGGGGTTCCTAGCATTTTAATGTCATGTTGCCATTCATGCAAACTTCATTATTTAAAACAAATATGATAATCTTATCATATCTTGGATGTTTCTTAAGGATCCTGTATGGCGATCTGTCAGGAAGAAGCACTGAATCTGTTTTATGTTTTTATTTTGTCACCCCTTGAGTTGGCAAATTTCTATACATTACTACTGCTTACACAACCTTCATTTTCCATTCATGATAATTTGCCTCAATTTTTTGCTTGGGTAATTTTTAATCATCCATCACTTTTGTTGGCTAACAAAAAGATTCAGATTTGGATCCAAATCTGAAATTAATGTGCTGAATTTTTTTGTGGAAATGGGATGTCGAGAAGGAAGAGGGAAGGGATGAGAGAGAAGAGAGAGAAACCTGTTAAAAAGCATTTTGGGAAGAGAGAGAGAGGTTGAGAAGAAGAGAGAGAAAATGATCTCGGGAAGATAGAGGGGCAGAGAGAGAAGAGACATATGTATTAAAAAATTCAATTTTTGAAACGTTAGTCTCGTGAAGAGGGGGAGAAAGAAGAGAGGGGAGGAGAGAGAAGAGAGGAGAGAGAAGAGAGGGAGAGACGTATTCAAAAATGCTTCAATTTTTGAGACCTCCATGAAGAGAGGGAAAGAGAGGGGAGGAGAGAGAAAAGAGATTTTTTTAATTGGGGATCTTGTGAAGAGAGGGGAGGAGAGAGAAAAGAAAATTTTTAATTGGGGATCTTGTGAAGAGAGAGGGGAGGAGAGAGAAGAGAGAGAGAGACAAAGGCACTTTCATCTTTGGTCTCGTGAAGAGAGTGGGGAAGACATCTCCTCCCGTTGTAGAGGAGGGAGACAATGGCGGCGGAGGGAGACTTCGGCGGTGCTGCGGTGGGGTTGCTAGGGACGTGGGGTCCTGCATCAGGTGAGTCTCTCTCTCTGCACGCACCCACGGGTGGGATTGTCGGGCTAGAGGGGAAGCCCCCTCTGGTGACCTCGCCCTCTTCTCTCTCTACCTTTGGCAAGGGAGCCCCTCTGACGACATCACCCCCGCCGGCACCCTCTCTCTCTCTCCCCCCCACTGCGCTCTCTTTGTCTTTGTGAATGCGGCGGGGTGGGGGGTGCAGAGGACGGCGGGGGGTTGGTACTCCTCCCGGGGGGGGATGGCAAACAACGGACGGTGTCTGCGTCAACAGTGAAGGACGGCGGCATGCTAGCATTATGGAGGGCCAAGTCTGCTACGGTGGGGGGTGAGGAGTGATTTCGGGGCGGCCAATGAGACAATCTGAAATGTGATTCGAAAAAGATCCAATTTTTTTACAATTTGGATCAGATTTTTGATCGATCCGAAATCAGATATTTTAGATCACATGTGTGATCTGATCCAATTTTTTATTTCAGATTCGATTGTGCTTCGGATCATTGTGATCCATTCACATCTCTAGTTGTACACCATCATCATCAGAGCCTTATCCCAATTATTTGAGGTCGGCTACATGAATCCTGTTCCGCCAATGATTTCTATCAAGTGTTATATTCATATTTAAACTCAAGAAACTAATGTTATTCTAAATAATATCACACCATCTCATTCTAGACCTTCCCCGAGCTCTTTTACTAGCATCCGCTATGATTTGGTCACATCTTTTAACTGGTGTTGAGTTAAGGCGACGAAGTACATGTCTAAACCACCTGAGTCTATTTTATCTCATTTTACTATCAATTGGGGTTATCTCCAAGTCCTTACGGTTGCACTCATTCCTAATCACGTCTTTCTTAGTCCTGTCACACATCCATCTCAGCATCCTCATCTCTGCTACATATATTTTGTAAATGTGTTCCTTCGTACTACCCAACACTCGGTACCGTATAATAAAGCAAGTCTCACACCCTAGTTGCACACCATGGTATATAATTTCTGCCTAGTCATCTCACAAGTTTATTCATGTTTAGTGCACATGAGATGATAGGACTTACGGGATAAGAAAGTTTCCCTATGTAAATCAATCATAAAGAAATTTACAAAATGACTAAATACAAATTACACACTATGACATCTACAACAAGTATTACTCAAATCTTAATTAGATTTATGCATACAAATGGAAACCTATCTAAGAGCTACATCATGCATGTGGTGGGTAATAGCCATCTGGTGGTTCCTATTTCAGAGCTTTCACATTGGATGCTTGGGGGTCCACAAGTTCCACAGGGGAGGGGAGAACACTTGAGTCGCCTGAAGAGTCAAGTAGTTATGGCCAATGTCATCTTTAGACATACATCATATGTTGTTGTATAGCCATAGGAGAAGAAAACCATACACCTTTTGTTGTGCTTAAGTAGAGCTTTCATTATTTGCATCAATCTTTATCTCAAACTTAGTCAGGGTATAGGGCAACCTCCCCATCCAAGGTCCCCTACTTACCTCAAGGTACTTGGGGCTCTTATACCTTAGGGTACAAGACCATTGTTTGCTGAGACTTGTTGGCAGCTTATGTATAGAATATTTTTCCTTTGTTGTTGTTGAGTCCATTATTTTTCTTGAATTAATCGAGATACATAAAGTTAAGGCGGCTCGGTGACGGTTGGAATACGACCCAAAACTAGTACCGTCACCCCAAGGAGTTATCTTCGAACCTCGGGAACCTCGGTCAAGTGACTCATCATATTCTCGAGACAATTGAGACAATTGAAGTTAATTCAATTCAATGACGACTAATAAAGAGCACAAAGTCTAGCGTCGTCATGATCCCAGACAAATTTTCGACTTTTGGGAATTCTCGTCAGATGTCCGGAGTTAAAGGAAAAAACCTCGTAGCAAGGAAGCAACCATATAAGGATATTCTTCACCTGTGGAGTGTTCAGTAGGCGTGTACGAGACGGCCCAACAAGACGGATGTTTCTCCCCTCGACGAGCGACGTGGAGGAAGTAAGACAAAGCACAAAGGAGTCATCCTTTTTTTCTCTCCACGTGGACAAACAACAAAATCTAGGTAAAAAATGAAAAAAGAGGGGGCTTTTATAGGGGCCGCCCCCTCTCCCTAGATTTCTCGGTCACCTGGACCTGGGGGGACCTACCCGAGGCCGGCTGGCACCTCCCGGGGCCAATCGACCTCGGATAGCCTATCCGAGGTCGATTACCCCTCTCTAGGGCCAATCGACCCCAGATAGCCCCCTCTATCCGGGGCTGATCGCCCCTGTTCGGGGTCAATCGACCCCGGATAGGTCCCCGGGACCTACCTGGGGTCGGTTACCCCACCTTCCGAGGTCAGTTGACCACAGATAGGTTCCCCGGACCTATCCGGGGTCGACTGTGTCCCTTTCCGGGGTCAATTGACCCCGAATAAGTCCCCCTGAGACCTATCGAGGCCGGTTGCCCCACCTCCCAGGTCATTTGGTCTCGGATAGGTTTCCTTGGAGACCTATCCGGTCTCGAGTGACACCCTAACCTCTATAAATACTCCTTATGGACTCCACTCAAAAAGCATTGTAGAAAAGAGATCTCACAAGACACCTGGAGGCACGCTTGGAGGATGTGCTTTGTGTGTTTGTGAAGACCCACTCAAGGGTATGATTTATAAATACCCTGGGGTCTTGCATTTATGCCCCTAGTGGCTTTGTTATGTAATTTTTCAATGTATTTTGGTGGTAGAAGTATTATAATTTTTGAATTAATCAAAAATTATGAAAATGCTCCCAAAATTACAAGAAAACTTTGCAACACCTTGTAATTGTAGAAACACCCTGCGAAGTTCATGAATTGTAGATATGTCCCGCATTTTTTTGTGAAAAAGTCTTGTAAATCTATAATTTGTTGACATACTCTTGTATTTTCCAAGAAACACCCTGTGCTAATGCAAATATCCTTTGTTCTTTTCAAGAGGTGCAAATAATTTGGCTTCCGTTCAATTGCGTGAATCATTTTCTCGTGTTGAAAATTTTTTTTGGGGGACTGCTCCCCTCGAAAAGCCCCCGCAGGGGACGCTGTCCCCTTAACCCTCGTGACCTGACCGCGCAGGTCGATCTGCGGCGTTGCGTCGACGGACGCATGGAGATGGACCGCAACCCACATAAGCTTAAGAAGGAGAGACAATCTTCTAAGTGTTGTTGCCATGCGCTCCTCCATCTAGGGGGGACTTGTGTCTTATGTTAAAATTACACGAAAAGAATCCTCAACCCCTTTTTAAAGGGGCTTATTGTTGTTGTTACGACTTTCCCCTTAGCGTCAAAACTTATAATGTGAAGGGCAATAGCTCTTCTTTGGTAGTTAAACAAAAGTGTACGGATTTTATGTCGATGTAAATTAACACTGAGCGAGGTCAGTGAGGAAAGATCCAACACCTGAACTCAAATCGTCTGATAAATTAAATCTATGGAATTAACGATACACATGCTATTTAAATGGCTCATAAACGTGCATTCATTCTCAACAATTGAACATGAATCTTTAAAATTTTTCGTGTTCAACAGTTGTATGTCAAACTGCCATGCTTATTATTTGTATCACCATGATGTCTTAAGGTGGACCTCAACGACACCTTCCAAGTGAAAGGAGAGATTATTGTAGTGGTCAATTAACAAAGCGTACGGTGAACTATGATGTAGAAGGATGGCTTAGGAGGCAAAGTTGGGACCTCTAGTTTTGTCTTGTCTCTATAATTTCAGCCCTTTCACACTCAAAGTTCCTCTGTTGTCGAGCAACCTTAAAAATATTTGACTGACACTTATGATTTGACTCGTGAGTTTATATAAAAATATTTAGTAAGAATCAGTTTTAAAAGATTACATATGGAGGCCATTGATCAACTTAATTATCTTTTCAAGCAAGGTTGCCGTGCCAATCGTACCGGCCATGTTGGTTCTGGCCAGGTACGGTTCGACATGGTATGGTACGGTACCGTGCTGTGGCGGGACGAGAACAATTTTTTTTTTTTTTTTGGCTAAAAGTCATGTTTTTTATGAAAACTTAATTTTTTTTGAAGATTAACTTTAAACTTCTTAAGAATACTGGGCTCCACTTAAGAATATTGGAGTTAATTATTTTTATTATATGTGGGCATACTTACCTACGCTAAAGAAGCTCAAGAGAATAGATACATCATTGATATTAAGTTAATGAGAACATACAATATCAAAGATCTAAGTCATTTGACTGTAAGTCTTCAAAGTCATGTGACTAAAAGTGTTGCTTCTTCTGCATTTCCTTGGCCCTCTTTTTCAGCAGGTGTCTGACCATTGCATTTTTTACATCTATGGGCACTTGCGCACAGCTGTTGACGTCTGAGTATCCAACTGTTGGTCTCCCTGTCAAATGTCTCTTCGAGCGGGAGACACCTTCTCCCCTGTGTTATTTGCAACAATAGTTGCAATGCCACTAATGTCGGTTGGCCTCCAACATGACTGTCGGCGGGATCTGACGTCGGATCCGCCCCCTCCCTCATCCACTCTTTCGTTAAGAAAAAAAAAACCTCTCGAAATTGTCGCCACCGCCAGAGATCGCCGCCAGATCGCCTGGAACTGCCGCAGAGCCGCCCTTTGCCGTCGTAGCTTGCCCCTCACCTGCACCCCTCTCCTTGGCCTGTCGTTTTGACGGTGTCCTGCACGTATCAGGCGCCGGATCGCATGTCCCGTGTGCATGCCTTACCGGATAGTCCGATCCGATGCGGTACGCACCAGGTCGTGCGATCCGGGGAGACCCACGTGCATGCCACCGTGCAGACTTTGCGCTGGCATATGATTCGGCACGTGCAGTCGGCACGGCAAACCTTGCTTTCAAGTATACTTGGGCATTCGAACTAGATTAGGTTACCCAATGAGATATCTTGACAATCAGGTCTTTAGATCAAACAATTTTGTAATCAAATTGACTAATTGTAAAACATTGGTTGAACGATGAAAATGGACAGTGATCGTACTAACCAATTGTCATCAGATTTGTTTTTTTTTAAAATAACGTTGTGTCTTATTCTAATGACTATAACCATGTTTTGAATATGTCATACTAAGGAACAAATTTGAGATGAGTTCAAGGTGACCTATGCATGGAAGACTTCCAAGATAAGGAGACTTTCAAACCATGCATGGCTCTATTATAAAATAAAGGCCACAAGCACTTCTTTTTGGGAGACAATTTGGGGTAAGTTGGAGGTGACCTACGCAAGGAGACTTCCACATTAAAAAGGAAGCTGCCAAAATCATGACTCCTTTGTTATAAATAAAGACCAAATGTAGTCCTTTTGGAGACATATGTTGCTCATTGATCCTCTTTCTTGTTAATTCAACACTCTGTTTGGACAATGCTATTGGTATCTGCCTCTGCAATTTTGCTTAATGGTTAGAGTTGATACAATGACCTTACGGTTGCCCGTGAAATACTTATCCAACTCTCCAACCCAAGAGACTATACATACTTTAAGTTCATAGTCAAATGGAAGAAGAAAGACATCCAAGGATAAAGATTAGATGCAAAAGAGTGGATTGAATTTGGTCTGGCCTATTCCCCTGGGTTGGGCTCGACTCCGAACCCACCATGGTCGAGCCCTGCAACTAGACTTTACTCAAGCTTGGCCCTGACTCTGAGCAAGTCGCCCAACTAGACTATACATACTTTAAGTTCATAGTCAAATGGAAGAAGAAAGACATAAAATGATAAAGATTAGATGCAAAAGAATGGATTGAATTTGGTCTGACCTATTCCCCTGGGGATGGGCTCGACTCCGAACCCACCATGGTCGAGCCCTGTAACTAGACTTTACTCAAGCTTGGCCCTGACTCTGAGCAAGTAGCCCAGCAAGGAAGCTCGGCCCTTTGTGGACCCACGTCAAGAAAAAGAGAGGAGTTATATATAACAAAACTTCAGACATTCAGTATTACTCTTTTGAGTTTTACGTGTACAGGTTGTGGTGCAGCAGCACCCACCTAGATTACACCCATTAATCTTGTGGCACTATTTAGATGTCCACGCATAAGGCTGCTGGCCCTATTAAATGTGCCCTAATGTCAGGCGTGCGTCAGCACAGAGGGGGTGTGCGATTGAAAGAAAATTACCCACCGAAATTCTTTTAATGCTCTCAGAACACATTTTTGGATGCCATGCAAATGCTCTCAAGAACATTACATAAGAGCAGGTCTAAAGAGTGTGAAGAAAAAACAAACCTTAGGCAAACAAGTTTTTCAAAAATTGTGCCCCTTGTGCACTGACGAATGTCTAATGTCAGGACGCATTTAATGAGGCTAGCAGCCTTATGTGAGGGACATCTAAGTGACACCATAGGATTGCTGAGCACAATCTACATGAGCGCTACTGCACTGCAACCAATGCAAAAGGTAAAACTCTTACTCTTGAAATTGGCTTAGTGGATTTTATGTTGGTCTGTTCAAATTTGCAACCCAACTTTAAGTTCAAAGGATTATCCTTGACATTCCAACTCGGGCGATATTTGTTGTATATTTTGCTTCATTGATTTATATAAAGAGATGAGACTTGTTGGATGAGAAATATCGGTTAAAAAGATGTGAGGTCTATATCTTTTTGATTTTTTTATTGAGAATTCTCTTATCCCTCAAATCTCATCTCCAAAACCTTTTTTTCTGCAGGTTTCCAAAGGTGTGATGTCATGTGTCTCACAAGAAGTAAAAGACCTTTACCATCTTTTGGAATATGAATTTCTCCCTTTACATCTTGCATCCAGAGCTCAGCCTCTGTTGGCCAAGATATCTAAGCTTGGAGCTAAGCTTTCTTCAGCTTCTTCTGTCCCAGAAGTTCAGCTGTCACGATATATTCCTGCTCTAGAGAAACTTACTGCTTTGAGAGTGCTCCAGCAGGTTTGAATTCATTTTTAGCTTGTCTTTACAGAGTGAGAGGGGGGTAAATTGATTATACTGATGTCTGAGCCACCTTCTTTCTTTTTCCCAGGTTTCCCAGGTGTATCAGACAATGAAAATTGAGATGCTCTCAAAGATGATCCCATTCTTTGACTTCTCTGTTATAGAAAAGATTGCAGTTGATGCTGTAAAATATGATTTCGTCTCTATGAAAGTTAATCATATAAAGGGTGCAGTTCATTTTGGTAATTCGGTGCGCACACATGCCTTATATCTGGGAATTTTTATTTCATATTTTGTTGTATATGTAAATTATTTTTAACTTTTGTTGTAAAGCCACACTCTTGCTTACAAATGTGCTTGCCGGAGCTTTGATGAATGTGAATATGCTTTATACACCTTGTTTTGCAAACTAAATCATTCCGTTAAAAGTTCCTATTTTGTCATCTTTGACATTCATATGCTTGATTGCATTTGTTTATGCCCTTCCATTTCTGACATTGTTTCAGCTTTGATTTTCCCCTCTTGGTGAGGCATGTTTGGTTCTGGATTTCTTTAACTGTGCAGGGTACCCAAAGGCACTGGGTGCGGGGTAATGGTGAGTGGTTTTGAAACTGCATGTGCGATTTTAATGGTTTTAAAATCCATTGCTGCTCATAAGAGATTTTAGAGTGTGATTTTAAAATCATATGTTAGACAAAATGCATTGTGACTTGGGATTTTAAATTGCAATTCAAATCCCACAAGGATTAACATAAAAGAGATTTTGTATTTGTAAAACCTTGACTAGGTGTTTTCGAACACAACTCTTGCACAAGATCACTCTTTTTTTGGGGTGGGGGTTCATTGATTTTGAAATGCACATGTGATTTTAGTGGATTTTAAGATCCACTGTTAGTCATGAGATTTTGATGTTTTAAAATCATCTGTTAGAAAAAAATACATTATGATTTGGATTATAAATCCCAATTCAAATCCAACTAGGATCAACATAAAACAGATTGTGCATTTGAAAACATTTTTGCATGAGTAGGTATTTTCAAATCACAATTCTTGCATGAGGTCACTTAAATATGCTACGAGAGTCTGCTAATTCCAACATAATGTGATGTACCTTTGCCCTTAGAAGAGAGCACTTCTATAGATATACGAGCTGTCAGGTTTCAGACATATGCTTAATTTTAATTTCATTCTTTTGAAAGTCAATGTTCTATGTTGAAGACCATGTAGATCCTGATAGACCTAACTGATTGCTTATTCTTTTCTGCCTTTTGGATCCTTATCTTTGTATCAATTAAGAAAAGTATTTTTTTTGATGCAATCCATTTAATAGTTTCAAGGCCATGGAAGGCTGTAACAGTCAGTCAAAATATGACGAGAGTTCCCAGGCCCAGAATGCATCTGAATTATTGAAACTGTTTGTATTTTCTGCTTGAGGTCAACTATGGAGCCTTTGAACTGTAGGACTAATGGTCTCCCTTGATATTCTAAAAGATGTTGAATCCTTCGAAGTGGGTGGTGTAGCTTCATGACAGTGGCCCTTTATTTTTTCCCCCCTAGACATTTGGCCTGTAGGCAAGCTTTTTCTATACATTGCCATGTTTGATGATTGTGTTTCATTACTGCATGCGTGGAAAAACATTTAGTGTGGACCTTTCCCATAATCCTTTTTGTCAATTCAACTGTTGAGCTATCCTTAACCTCATTACAAATTGGGTGGATGAAGTGTAATTTTCAGTCAATTTCTTACAGTGTATGCTATTGTGCACCATTAGGCAATCTTTTACCTATATGATTTGTAATACTACAGCATGCTATTTTTTATGTTATATGGATTTTTGCTTTAGATTCATGTGCATTATTCTAATTTTAATGATATTATGTGTTTAGGATGTTGAATCCGATGGGCTTCGTGATCATCTCACCACACTTGTTGAATCTTTAAATAAAGCCAGAAACGTGATCTATCCTCCAGTTAGGAGGCAATCAAAACTGGGTGAGAACCTAGTGGGTTTGGCAGATATTGTGGAAAAGGAACACAAGAGACTTCTCGCTCGGAAATCAATCATTGAGAAACGCAAAGAAGAGCATGAGCGACAAATGCTGGAACTTGTATCTATCTCAAACTTTATTGCCTATTGGTTGCTTTCTTCCAGAATTCCAGGTATCTGATTTCTTGTTCCTGACCTTTCTTGAATTTGTGAAGGAACGTGAAGAAGAATCAAAGAGATTGAAGCAGCAAAAAATAACTGAGGAAGCAGAACAGAAGAGACTTGCAACTGAATATTCTCGCAGGGAGGAGCAAAGAATTCGTAGGGAAATAGAGGAACGAGAACGTCAAGAGGTTCAGGCTATGTTTATAGACACTGAGAAGCGCGGGAAAAAGAAAGGAAAGAGACCAACTATTGAGGCGGTATATTTTTTCTTCACTGATCCTAGAGCCGATTAGATATTTTAGGCACTTTGATAAGCAGATGCTTATATCAACTCAAATGACGAGTTGGCTTAATTGCAAAGATTAGGTTAAGTTTTCGCTGACTCGAATTCTAAAATCAGAAGGCTGAGCAAAATCATATTTTTGGTTCAGTTTTGAAGTCATGTATGACAATTGTATTCCTGGCAGGTTGATTCATCAATGATGATTATATATTATGTTTATCTATGTTAGATTTTGCCCATTATTACTCTGTTTTCAGTGATTAGTATAAACAATCCTCCAATAGTTTGTTGAAAGTGCCGGAGAAGGCCTGAATCTATTAAGGGGATAAAAGGAAGTTCGTAAGTTGTGGAGATGGTCAGTTTCAAAATTAGGTTGCTCTGCATCTGCTTGGTTCCTTGGTCCCAGTGAATTACCTTTAGCCATGGTTCGTTTTCATTTTTGGGTAAAAGTGTTGATCAAGGTTGGAGTGCGGCATAACTTTGAGTACAAAGTATATTTGCACCAAGTGTTAACCCTTCTCCTTTGGTAAAAGAGTAATGCTTGTTGCACTCCACACCCCCCTAATTACACCCCCGGGGTGTGCATCAAGCAAACTTTTTTTTTTTGAAAATTTTGAGAGGTGGGGTACACCACCTCTAACTTGCCGTACACGACAACCATGGTTTGCCATCTCTTACGACATGTTCGAGATTTTTGTCTCTCCAAAGGTCACGAGAATTGGAGCCCCCGAGACTGAGATCTTCTCCCCCCTCCCCCCTGGTTTCCTCCTTCCTCTCTCCCAGTCTCTCTCTGCCTTGGCCCCCTTGAGCTCTCTCTTTGTCTCTCCCTCTCCCTCTCCCCTCGACTCTCTCTGTCTCTCCCTCTGTGACTCCCTCGGACTCTTTCACCTTCTCTCTCTCTCTCTCTCTCTCTCTCCCTATGTCTCCCACCCTCTCTCTCTGTTTCCCTTTGTCTCCCACGCTCTCTCTGTGTGTCTCTCTCTCCTTGCCTCCCCCTCTCTATCTGAGAGAGAGAGGGAGACAGCAGATACATGTACCATTTTTGACGATTTTTGATGTATTCTTTAGTTTGTGATTCATGTACCTTTTTATGTATCTCTTTTTGGTGTAACTTTTGATGTATATTGACTTTATTGAATGGTTGCTAGAAAAAAATAGGATTTCTTAGAAATAGGCTATATATATGTAAAAAATTTCCGAAATTACCGAACCCGATCGCCTGAGATTTTTTCGAGATCTCTCCGAATCTCTTCTCTTCTGCTTTTCCCTGGCGGAACTGATATTTGAGACGAAAAACCTTGACGGCAACCCCCCATCCAAAGGCCCAAAAAGCTCAAAAAAAGGGTATGTGAATAGTAAAAAGTACTATTTACACACCTTGTTATTTTTTCTTTTGATTTTTTTGGGCTGTCCGATGCCAAGATTGGCTTGCATTGCAAGTTAGAGGGGGGTGGGCCCCACCACCCAAAATTAAAAAAAAACTTTGTGCACCCCCATGGGACTATAATTAAGGTTGGGGGGGTGTGCGACAAGCATTACTCTTGGTAAAATCAATTACGTGGAGGAGTCTAGTTTTGTTAACATGACATTTTGGAAATTGTGCTAGTTTTTTTGCCTGTTGTAGTAGTTACTTCTCTTGGTACTTGGGTTTCAATTTTATATAGTTTTCTGTTTTGTTTCGTAAAATAGTTGGGTCAGAATTAGACATATGAGCAAACATAGTTCTCCTGGTATTTATGAAATAATTTTTGTTGAATCTGCTGCTAGAATTCAATTTTGCTTGTGAGAAAAGTAGATGTGGATTCAAGTCAACAGAAAATTTTCTGTAGCTACTTAATAGACGCCAGTTGTGACTTTTTTTCTCTGCAGGATAAGATAACTAAGCAGGCTTTGCTTGAGTTGGCATTAAGTGAACAACTCAAGGAGCGGCAAGAGACGGAAAAGAAGCTGCAGAAACTAGCCAAAACAATGGATTACATGGAAAGAGCAAAAAGGGAAGAGGAGGCACCATTGATCGAGGCAGCATACCAACAACGATCAGTGGAAGAGAAAATACTCCATGAGCGCGAGCAGCTGGTTTACTTTGAAGCTTCTTTTCTTTAATTTCCTTCAATTTTCACATAACATGCTTTTGTGGATATTTCTTAAATTGATATTCAATAATCTTTTTGCAGCAAGCGGATGAACTTAGTAGGCAGCATCATGCAGGTGATCTTCAAGAGAAAAATAGGCTTTCACGGATGTTGGAGAATAAGGTTCTCTTCTTACTGTGACTTAATATTTACTCATCTCAAACGGCAGTGGAACCGACACTTTAGTGGACTGGCTTCCTTAACTGAAATAGATAAATGAATGTGTTCTGTGTTTTCTTCCCACTGGATCCTATCCAGTGGATGGACATTGGTTTAGTAATCACTGAAAATTTCTGCAGTCCTGATTTGTTTAGTAATCACTGAAAATTTCCGCACCCCTGATAATTGTTTGTACCTCTACCTCTGTTGTTTGTCCAGGATATTTGGCCATGAGCTGGTAGCTTTTAACCTGAGGATTGTGCATTTTTCAAATTTCAAAAGTTATCTGATATTTCAAGCTCTATGAATGAGGATACTGATCAGTTAGATTCATCTAGTATGCTGTTTTGGTGTTTCATGTATGCTAGGTGTGGCCATTATGACTTTAGATTTCCATATCTTCTTTTGGTTGTGTGAAGTAACTAATGTACTTTGATGTACTCAAGGAGTGTCTCAGTTGGTAATGCCCTCCATGTACACCCAGGTGACCGGGGTTCAAACCCCACTAGGGCTAGGTTTAAAAAGGATTTATAAAAAGGGATTGTATGCAAGTTTAGTAGTAGTAGGACTTACTACCAAAAAAAAAAAACTAATGTACTTGGTAACATTATACTTTGACAAGTCCCAGAAAAAAAGTACCTTTAGAAATCAGTGACATGGAAGCAGCTATCAAGGGGTTGGAGGTTCCATCCCTTCTATCTTCTTTGAAACATGAACATATACATAAAAGGAAAATGCCCAGAAATAAGCATGTAAATGATAATTTAATTTAAGGAGTCAAATAAGTTTAAAACTGTGCTAGTCTTTCAGGTATATAGTTACAGTTCATTATTTCAACTTGAGCACAACCTTTTTGACCCCCACTCAGAATCTTTGATGTGTTTCTTCACGGGAAATGCTCCTTTGTCTGCTTCTTATAAAATATCATACTGTCTATTTATGTTGTTTAATTTTTGATCAGGGCACTATCACGTATGTGGTATTGAATTGTTGTGCAGGATCAATTCACTCTCCAGTGAAAAAAGGGGAAAAAAGAATGAAATTATGCAAAGAAGTTGGTCAATAATTTTTATATCTTTTTCAAAAAATGGTAAATGAAACTTTTTTTAAAGGAAAAAAATTATGCTAAAACAGATATCTAAGTATTATTAGTGGTTATATCAATCAATTTGGGTTATTGCTTTGGTATGGTATTATCACCATTGTTTTCAAGACGTCATCTAGGCGACAAGGCGCTTCACAGTGCCCAAGGCGACCAGGCGCCTAGCCGAGCAGCCCATTAAGGCACTAACTTGGCTACCTTGGTGCACATAGGCCACCTTGCGCCCGCCTAGCTTGCCTTGGCAGGGTATCCACTTCTTGTTTGAGGTCTGTTTTAGTATTTGGCCAAAAGTTCAGGGGCATTATGGCATGCATGGGAAATTGCCCTGAGCCATTATGTTGTCGAGCATATTGTTTGGCCGGGAGGGGGGGGGGGCGACATGGGGGAATCTACCACCTTGTGACCCCCACTGCAACCTGATCGCACAGGTCGATCCGCATTCCGAGGCCGGGTGTTTTTATGTGAAAGGTGTGCAAGGACGTCATGAGATGATGCTTGCCCTTCTTTCCTTAAAAAGGCCGCAACCTGAGTTAGCACGAGACTCTAATTTCATAAGCTTTGTGATTAATTTGTTATTGTCTGTCATTTATTCTGTTTTTACTTTTTAAAATATAGGTATATGTTGAAGACTTGTGAATATCAGATTTTCTATTAACTAAAGATAGAGCTTATATGTAGAAAATGTATAGTAGTAGTTCTTTTGAAATGTACCTATATGTTAGACAAATTAGGCTTCGCCTAGGCGCCTCACCTTGTCACCTAAGCAGTAAGGCGGTAGGCCACTGCCTTGGTCGGACGCCTTGACAACCATGATTATCACACATTCTGGTGCTGTTGGTGTGGGGTCAGTTTGCTTTTTAGTAAAAGATAATGCAACTTTTGAAAAGTTAGTTGATAGTTTTTTAATTTTAAAGAAAAAAAACAGATATGAAATATCGTATTGCTACCAGTGTTAACATGTAGAAAAATATGACTTTCTAAAAAACATGTAGAAAAATATGCTTGATTAGATTTAAGTCAAATAAGAGTACTCTGTCATTAGGGGGGTTTGCATTCTCAAGGTTTTCCGGAAAATGAAGAATCACGGGAAATACTTTTTTGGAAATGTAAAGCCCAGGGCAAATAATTTCCAGTAAAATAGAAACACTTGTTTGCAATTTTCGCGGAAAACCCCGTGAAAATGAAATCTTGTGTTTGCATTCAGTTCTGGGTGAGAAAAGTGGGTGGAAAAATTTCCCAGGGTTCTATTTCTCTGCCTTTCCCCACAGGGAAATAGATCCCGGGAGAAAGAAGAGTACTCCAAGTATGTGGGAAAAAAATTCCCCAACTATCTTTTCACATGTTTGCAAAATCTGTGAAAGTTAGGAGAACAAAAACATCCGGAAATTTGGCAAATGTAAACTGCCCCCCACCAAATGTTGTTATGCAAGGTATCATGATTATATTACTTTACACTTCTTTCTTAAACCATCAAAATACGAGAACATCTTTCAGGAAAAGGGTTCTGACGGTATATTTGATCAGGATATTTTGACTTAATTTTCTTCTTGTTGTGATATGGTAGACTTGTTTTCTTTCATTACTGCTTTGCATCATTTTTTGGTGAATAGTGAGAGCATGCCAACAAACTTCATTAAGAATGGCCCACTTGAGGGATTAAAATAACTGCGGTGAAAACAACTGAATACCAAGCTGAAAATAAAGGGAATGTGGGACCAAAATTGGAAAAGTTGGCTCCATTATTATGTTGAAACTAGTGCTATGACTAATTGGAGATTTCTCATCAGGCTCATCCCAGCCAACTTGGCATGTGATGAAACCCTGCTGATGTTTAATAAGTTTACTATGGAATTCCATGGTTTATTTGACGTATGTTAGTGGAAGATTTCAAGACTTATCCTTCGATCTTCAAGTATGCTGAGTTTCTAAGAGTGTTATATGTTCTACTTGTTGCCAGTTTGGACTCTTTCTATGCCATAAAATTAACTCCATTGCTCTTGTATTGGACCAGGTTATATTCCAGAATAAAATTGTCAGTGGACGTGAAGCAGAGTACAAGCGTTTGAAGAAGGAGAGGGATGACAGAATTAGCCAACTTAGAGCAGAAAGGAGACGTGAAAGGGAAATCAAACGCAAGCTGTTATTTACCTTGAAATCTGAGGAAGAAAGGCTGAATAGGTTGCGGGAAGAAGAGGAAACACTGAAACGTGAAGGTACACTTTCTTACTCTTAGACTCGGATGCAACTGATTGTGCCGTATTTTTTTTCTCCAGCTAGTAGGTGTCAATGCTTTGTCTGTTAGTGAGTCGTTTCCTTCTGTAAGGTGTTTGCTAAACAAAAACTTATTACCTAAGGGAGTACTTGCAAAAATCCTTGCAGACAACCTGGAGAAGCTTGAGAAAGACCAACTTTATGTAATATTGCACTCCCCAAATAATGTGTCAAACTGGAGTTGTCTGAGAATAGGGATGCTGGAGAATTGGAGTATATTACCTCTGATAGATGTTGTTGAAGCCGTGAAATTTTCTTTTTAATTAAGGCAAAATAAAAATTAAATTGATCCAACAACGGCATAAAACTGGTAAAAAATAAGCGCCGTTGTGTTTACGGATCGGATCATACACATGTCTGAGGAATTCCGACAGATGGAATTACACGCGTAAATACCACGTGTTTTGTACACTGGGATTTCGTCAAACAGTGGCAGACAACAAAAATGACGTGCCTGTTCTGATATTTCAGCAAGAAATGAAGTCCTCCATGTGTCTGAGAGTCGCTCAAGATGTTCTGGATGATGGCCGGGATGGAATGCCCCTGCAGCAAGCTGGTCTGAACCAAAGAAGAAACGAAAGCACAAAAAAGTTGCTCTCTACACGTGGGCTGCAGTGTTGGTCAGCAAAAAAAAGAGCACATAAGAAAGGGAGAAAAAGGAGGTCAACGGGGTTTTTATAGCCTTTTCGGGTGTCGGCCAAGAGGAGGAGAGAGCCGCGCTCTCTCTCCTCTCTATCCCTTAACCGGGAGAGGTTGAGGAAGGGGGGGGCCACCCGTGACTCTCCTCCCGGAGAGGTTGAGCAGGGGGTGGCGACCACCTGCGGCCTCCTACCTCTCCAGATTAACCGGGAGAGGTTGAGGGGGCCAATAGGGCCTACCTCCCTCTCTTCTCTCTCCTCTCTTTTCTCACTCTCTCACCTAGATTTTCCTCTCCCTTAACCGGGAGAGGTTGAGGGGAGCATAGGGTTCACCCCGCTGCCCCGTCTCTCATCTCCCTCTCCCTTAACTCGGAAAGGTTGAGGAAAAGGGGGGGTGGGACCCACCCGAGCCTCCTTTCCCTCTCCCTTAACTGGGAGAGGTTCAGAGGGGCTGCGGGTTCTCTCTCCCTCTCCTTGGGTTCTTCTGAGAAAAGAGAAGGGGGGGTGTTATGTAAAAATACATGCTTTATCGAGAGAGGTTGATGGCCAGCCCATATTAATGCCCACTCTCATTTATTGGGCCTTAATCGGGAGAACATGACAAGAGCCAACCTCTCCCGGATAACACCACCTAATTTCTATAAATAAGAGGGGTTGGGCCTTGAGAAAGCATGGAGAAGAACTCCCGAGTGTGAGGTTAAGTGTTCGAGTGTGCTTGTCTGTGTGTGCTCATAAAAACAAAAAAAAGGTATATTGCATATAAACCCCTGCCGTGTGCATGGTAGAAATTGTGTATGCGTCCTTGTTTGTGGGTATTTTCTGAAGAAAGCAAAACTTGTGTAAATAACCCCGCTTGTGGGTGTTCCTATAAGCAAGAATTTTGAATATGTCCCTGTTTGTGGGGTGTTTCAGAAAAAAGCAGAAATTGTGTACATGCCCCTGCCATGTGTATCTGTTAAAATTGGAATCAGAAACGAGATATTGTACATATACCCTTATGTGTATTTTCTTAAGTCTTCATGTGCATGTTAGGAATTAATCCAAGGCAAAGGGCTGATCGTGATCCTGCGGTGATCCGACGGTCTTGTCTTGATCCGATCGTCGGATTGCGATAAAATTTCGATCTATTGGTCAGGTCATAATGCAATTCCGATCCAACGGTTGGATCGTAATGATATTCCAATCCAACGGCAAGATCATGATAGTAGTTCGATCCAACAGTTGGATCATAATTAAGCTTCAATCTGACGGTCCGATTGTGATCATGTGGCTATCCGACGGACCGATCGTGATGAAACTTTAATTTAACGGTCGGATCTTGACCAAAGTCAAATTTAACTGTTAGATCTTGACCAAAGTCAAATCTAACGGTCAAATCTTGACCATGAACTAATCCAACGATTAGATTTTGATCAAGTCAAATCTAATGGTTAGATCTTGACTAGGAACAAATCTAACAGTCAGATCTTGACCAAGTTCAAATCTAACCGTTTGATTCTGACTAGGAACAAATTCAACAGTCTGATCGTGATCAAATTCAAATCTAACGGTCCAATTATGATCATAAGCAAATGTAAATGTCCGATCACATGATCGGGGCCAAATGTATGGGTCTTAAAAGACCAATTGTAATTTATATTGCATGTACATTCAAGGAATGAAAGTCTTCAAATTTCCTGCAAGAGTGTTTCTCTAAGTAGTGATCTCCATGATCATGTCCATTAGATAAAGCCCACAATATCACGGCGGATATTGTTAGAGGTTTAAGGGATTTTCCTTGACAGTTAATCAAAGGTGTTCGGACTTTAAGCCGATGTAAATCAACACCAACTACGGTTGATGGAAAAAGGTTTAGAACTTGAACCCAAATTGTCTGATAAACTCAAAAGCGCGAAATTAATAGTGCACATGCTAATAAACTAAAGGAACAATATAATTGATATTTCCTCTTTATTAGCTAAAATATGTTGCACCACACATTTTTCATGCGTTTTTTTAATTTCACAATCAACAGATGTGTAACTATGATTTACTAAAATTGGTGGTATTTCTCACCTTTTTGCTAAAAATGAGAGAAAAAGGAAAATAAACTATTTGTTTAGTTGTTATTGTAGAGTAAACTAAGAAAACCTATTTAGCATGGCGTTAATGTCATGTTCTTGTATCTAGGAATGTGTTGATAGATTACCATCGGGATTAGTACATGATCAACTCATTTGAGTTGTGCTGTATTGAATAGTATCATGTTTTTTTGGATAACCTCCCTGTTTTGGGTAGTTTGAAGAATAATAGATGGTACAAAGTTTTATAAATTTTAGCCTCCTTATTTCTCTGTCAAAAGGCAAAGAAGGATGAAAGGAGTCTGAAGACGTATAAATTTGGGGTGTCTCTTTTGAGGTATTGTCCCCGGGCTAGGGTTTTGTTCTTTTTTGCTGGTAAAAGGGCCCTCAAAGGAGAAGACTTGGGTCTTGTTTATAAGCACATGGCCATCTTTGTAGTTTCCAGTATGGGATCTTTTGAGCCCCCTTTTTAGGCCTCCACAGAGTCAATTGTAACAAATGCTCATGTGCTATTACATCAAAAAGTAAAGAATTGCGACAAGATTATGTTTAATAGTTGCGGGAAGGTAGAAAGTAGTCGTCTTTTATTTTCTTTGGGATAGAAAAAAAATCAAGGAATGTACTATCCGGATTGTGGATGTATAATTTTTGCACCCGTAATTTATCTCACAAAATTCTGGGATATTATCCTCGCATTGGCCGAGGTCTCTATTTGGCGTATCGCTGTCCTATGGAGTACTTCCACGCGGGATTCAACATTAGGCGTATTGCCGTCCCACGGAGTATTCTTCCCCCCATGATAAGGGCTTCATAGCTTACGTATTTATGCAAAATCATGGACCTCTCGCAGCAATCGAGACGGTCGGGAGCCAGATTAAATCTACCACGATTGTCAGGATCGTGTAGTTCCGAGACAACCCCCAAGGGGTGAAGTCTCCCTTCTTCGAACGTGTAACTACGAGCAAGTGAAGCTCCTACGACGAGAAAGGAGATATAAAGGGAGGTCTACGCACCGAGAATGAAGTCTCGCGCACGTGTACCACGCTGTCCGAGTACGGATCTCCCCTCGTGACCTACGACGCGAAGGAGACGACAACGAACAAGGTGCACGTCTTCCTCTCCCCACGTGGCTGCTGCGTAGAAAACGAGCAAAAAGGGGGCCCAAGCAGGGTTTTTATGGGAGATAGGCCAGAAACAGACCCGTCCGGGGTCGGGGGGGGGGGGGCGTACGGGGTCGCGCGGCCCCCGAGGTGACCTCCCCGGGGTCATTTGACCATGGAAGGACCCACCCGGGGTCAAACCACCCCAGGCATGACCTGCCCGAGGTCATTCGCCGCGCGGGCTTGCTCGGGGTCATTTGACCTCGGGTGGGCCTGGGGCCATCCACCTCGGGCCGTCCCCCCTCTCCCGCGCGCGAACCAAAAAAAAAAGAAAAAAAGGGGGGAAAATGACCTCCCCGGGGTCATTTTCACCCCGTTTAACCCGTACGGGTCCAAACACCCCCTGGAGCCTCCAGCTTCTATAAATAGACCCCCAAGGGTCCAGATTCAACGAAGCAAGAGAGAACCTACGGAGCATCACTTGGAGCATCCAACATTTGGGACTTTTGTTCGTTGTTTTGACCCGTGAGGGGTAAGTCCCCGGGTCTTGTGTATATGCCCCTAAGGGGTATTTTTGCAATTATGCCCCTCAGCGGGCCATGTTTGTAAGTTTCTATGTCCCGCGGCGATTAAATTAAGTAGTTCCACCTATATACTGGGAGAATTATGAAAATATCCCCCCCGGGTCCGCGAGAAACAAAAGTCATGTTATTTGCAATTATATCCTGTAATTTTTTGTAATTGGGGCTACGCCCCTACTTCCCGCGTTAGTGCGGATCTTTGTACAGTCGACAACTAGCCGACAACCTTTGTACCCACTTGGGCCATAAATGAATCCGTTGTATTATGCAAATCTCCTTTGTACAACAAACCGTGGAAAATTATTTGAAAATCCCTCGACTTGTGGGAATTGCATATATACTCCTCCTTGGGCAAGATTGACACGTGAGCCTTCTATGAAGCCCTTGTCACTCCTTCAGCTCGGGGACGTTGTCAGCCCGTCCGACACTTGGATTCTGTCTCAACCTTAGGTCTATGTAAGGTGTGGTAAAATTATCAAAATACCCCTGTGACCTAGAAATGACCTAGTCTCTCTTAAAACTCTTCATAAATGGCCTCAGCGCCCTGGAAAGTTAGGAATCCTACCCTACTTTCGTTCCAGCCCAGAAATTTCTGGAAATACATCTGGCCTGGAAAAATTACCAAAATACCCCTATGAAGGTAAAATTATCGAAATATCCTCGGGGTCTAGAAAACCTCCCTCCACTTTAAAAATGCCTTGGCTTTCGCACATTTGTATTTATACTCTTAAATCCTAGGGTTTTACCTGAACTTAATAGGCCTTTGATGAACGGTTTCTTTTCAAAAAGAACCTATCATGTCTCTATATTTTTTATCTACAATATAAAATTCCGTGGCCGACAATAATCCTTGTTTTTTGCAGATTGAACTTCATGTTTTATATGTTGATTAGATACTAAAATGTAGATACCAATATCTATCACTTCTGGGCATATTTTTTTGCATTTTTTGGTCCAGCAGGTGGATTTTGTTGACTGGCATTGAAAGCAGTTAAATAGAACTAGTCAATGATAAATTAGCCTTTGGTGTCAAGCCAGTCAGCAAATATCCCTTTGTCACCTGATGCAGCATTTCTAGCACATTGAAGATCTTTTGTTGTGAAGTCGGCTTCCCATGTCCATAGACCATGATTATTTAGAGGATGATCTTTGAACATTGGATAATCCTTACTACAGCTGAATGACAGAAATCAACATCCGCTTAACTAAGTGATTCTTTTATTTCATACTTGATAAAATATAAGTTTTAAACGTAAAATGTGAGTTTGAGCTGAAAAATCAATTATACAAGCTGACCTTGTCAGTTGTATATGCATCATGCTGGAAAATTATTTATTTGACTGTGTATTAGTGATGATGTCTACTTCACAGTATACACATACCAACAATATTCAATAATTAGCAAAGTTTCTGTGAACTGCACTAAATTGTCTACTTATGAATATGATGCTTGTAGCTGAAATATATATTGGTGCCTCTAGTTATTTTTTTTTCTAGTTGTTGCTGAGCGATAGAGATTCTGTTGGGCATCAATGTTCTGCTTTTCTTTGTTGTTGGTTACAGAAAATGAGAGGAGGAGGAAGGAAGAAGCTGAGCGGAAAGTGAAACTTGATGAACTTGCTGAACGACAGAGGCAGAGAGAGAGGGAGCTGGAAGAGAAGGAGAGGCTAAGGAGAGAGGCTCTCCTGAGGGCACCTGAACCAACTCCCAGGGCCCCTGAACCGGCATCTGGAGCACGTCCTTCTGAACCTGTGGCAGCAGCAGTGCCTGCTGCTGCTCCTGCATCTACCCCTCGTAAATATGTGCCCAGATTCCGTAGGGAGAGGCCGGAAGGCCAGAGTGCGGCACCCCCTCTGGAGCCAGATCGGTGGAGCAGGCAGGATGATCATTCTCCGCAGGCTGGGGACCGATGGCGGTCAAGTGATGACCGCAGATCATTTTCAGGTGGTGGTTCGAGATTGCCATCATCATCATCATCATCATCCTGGGCATCCTCTAGGGGACGTAACTGACCTTCCTGCTTGACACTATATTTGGCCGAGGGGTGCTGCTCGTCAGACTTTCGTCTCAGTGCAATTTTGTACCTGCAGCAAAATTGAGGGTGAGGGCATTGCCATCAATCGAGTAATTGGCATTTGGAGGGTCGTTCCTTTTAAATCGAGATATGTAAGGACTGTTCCATCTTTACCTAGTTGTTTCATGTGAACTAGGTTGCCAGGGCTGCTTTAAAATTTGCGATTAATGTGAGTTCAAATCATTACTGTTCTCATTGTTACTGGTTAGAAAATTGTTTTGCAGACCCCGAAAATTCTGGGTGGACCTTCATCGACGTTCCTCGTTGGGAAAAGACTGGGATAGGGAGTTCCGCACCACCCCCTGCTGCCTAGTGTCTTTTTAGTGCTATCTGAAAATAGTTGTGAAATCGGAAGTATGTAGTTATCTGTCTCTGTTTAAAGCTAAAAAAGAGTAGGCATTTATGCCGTGAAAATTGAATAGAAACGCCAACTTGGTAATTTTATTAGAATTTTCAGCGTCGAACACCGTCGAGCCGCAAGTGCACTCTCGGTTTACCATTTCTTGAGTTAGATACGTTCGAATGCCCATTATCATAAGTAGCCATCTACATGTCCACGTGGTACCTTTTTTTGGACCATTTTCAGGAGGAAGATGGGGCTTTTGGATTCTCATTTCATTCGTCAGGGACTCGACTCGGGGGTTATCTCATGGCCCTGGCTTGACGCAGACAAACTTGGTGAACATGATCCATCTTGATCACTTTAATGCAGGGTTCCCTAACTTGGTCCGGTTTGGATATGCGGTCTAATTTAAAAGGATTTTGACTTGACTTTAATTGACTCTGGTGTGATTTGCACTGTCTCGGTTGAACCCACCCAGATACAATGTATGTCCGAGTCAAAGCGAGTTGTGCTCGGTAGGCAAACCATGTTTTAATGTAAGTCATGTATATATATATATAAAGTCTTGAAATCCGCATGTTGATCTGCCGGGAATTGTGGAGGCGGCACAAGAGATTGTCTTCGTCTGTTATTGTATGTGCCCAGGTTGACTTCATATCTAATCCAGACTCCCGGCCTGGCCGTCTGCACGCACTCTCCTCTCTCGCATGCGGTCGGATGGCAGTCAAAACTCGTTTCGTGAGGTCCCACGCTGGAAGGTTTGGTGGGCTAATACATCTTTGCTGTTTGAAAAGTGAGATCAGGGGTTCTTGAACCCCATTTGGCGGAAGTGTTGCATTATTTGGGCCATTTGATCGGTTGGATTTTCTGAGGGTCCACGGGGAGAAGGTTCCACGTAGGAAAAGGACGTAGAAGGATGACAGGAATTGTAATTGGTATTAAGATGGGACTCTGAGAGGGAGAAGACGAGACCTACTCAAATACAAAAAAAACTATTGTGTAACAATCAAACCAGGGAAGGGATAAAAGAAGTCCCACTCAAGTCAAACAAGTTATAATGATGCTCTTATTTTTTAGGAGTTTTTCTTGACCTTTTAATGGATTAATTAATTTAGGTTTCTCTGGGGAAGTAGGATTCCTAAGGGGTTAAGACTCCAAACTCTGGGTGGACTAATAATACACTCAAAACTCACACATGCATGACCTAACTAAAGGTGGCACCAAGTACAACCAGCTATGCGTCCGTGTATAGCTCGTAAGACTTATTGAGATTTTTAGATGAGTTCTGTTGTAGCAACCCTAATAAATGAATAATTGAAATGAATTAAAACATATATATTACAGAAGTAATATATATAAAAGGAATAGGGTTAATTGGACGAAATAAAACAAATTAAAAATAACGCCTCTTATTAAGGCGTTAATTTATAAAGAAACGCCTCTATCCATGGCGTGAATAAAGAAAGGACGCCCACACATGCGGTCGTCAGTTCTCATGCGACCAAATGGGTAAGTAAAAGAAACGCCCCTATCTTGGGCGTGTTTTAAAACACGAAACGCCCTTTTTCAAGGCGCTTTTTAAGAAACGCCCTAAAGTAAGGCGTCAATTAAAGAATACACGCCCTGACCAAAGGCGTTAATTCAGTTCGTGACTCGTTCGAACCCAGAGCTTATCCAGGGAAAGATTAACCTAATCTAGTAAGTGTCTATTAGAGTAAGGACTCTATTGGGGATATGTTACCCTCAATCAAACACTACTTTTAATAGGACTTCCATAACCCTATAAATAATCTACTGCTCGAACCCGTGAACGCTATTTGGCGTTCGAGTTCTCTGAAGGTAATTACAGAGCAATAGCTCTTCCTTCTCTCTGTCCCTTTTTGATTTGGTGGACGATCATTAATTCGACTTCTTCCTTCTTCCAGGTTGAAGAAGCATTGGGGTTGTGAAGAACAAAGGTAATAATCTTTCCTTTACCTTCGGTCAGGTATTATGAAGAAAATATTAATGTTTCTTCGTATTTCTCTGTAGGAAGTTCAGTCGAAAGGGGTTCATCAGTTGAACATAAAGACTTCTTCCTGCTGATACGGCTGAAGTTATTGGTTGCTGTTTAAGCAACAGAGTTTTCTCCCTTCTTCATATCAATCTGCAAATCGTCAAAGGTAGGATTTTCTCAAGTTATTGTAGCCCAAATAAGAATTAATGCAAGATATCTATACATACGTATATGAGCATGGCATGCATACTGTTTATAAGGTTTTATTACGTTTTCTGCAAAATTTTGAAAGAAACGCCCTTGATTAGGGCGCTAATTTAAAAGAAACGACCATTCTAGTGGTCGTCAATTTAATATTTGACGCCCTCTACGCAGGCGTTAATTTCATAAGAATCGCATGTGATTAATAATTGATCCTGTTTAAAAATTACAATACATATGAAATATTGATTTTTAATATCTTGCATGACTCTGTGAATTCCTGTTAAATTTTACTGCCATGACATGTCTCCTGTCTCTCGAAATATTATTTATTAAAATATCGTAAATCCCTTGAAATTCACGACTTGGACAAAGTCGTTTTCCATATTCTAACGCCCCAGTACAAGACGTGAATCTGAAAAGTAACGCCCCTGCCTAGGGCGTGTATCTGTTAAAATCCTGAAATTCACATATTCTGTAAAATGGAATTAGAAAGTAACGCCCCTTCCAAGGGCGCGTTTTTGATAAATTTCTGAGAATAATTATATCCTGTCGAATATGTAAATGATGAGACGCCTGCCTCTGCAGTCGTCAACTTTGAAGAAACGCCCCCAGGGAAGGCGTGTTTTTGATAAATTAATGAAATAATGGAAATTCTGCAAATTGGCAATATATGTAAACGCCCTTCTGTTAGGCGTTAATTATTCAATACACGACTTTACTTAAGTCGTTATTTTACTGTAAACTGATTTTATCCTGATTCTATTACCGATGGTTTCATATTATACATATATATATATATATATCGGCACTATTCTCCACTCCGTGAGTATAGTCCCACGTTTCATGTTGATTTATCGATCACACTCAACTCTCATTGACATACAAGCTCTCCATTGGACATTCCGTTCCTTTGGACTAGCGAGTTAGTCATAGAGACCTCCGTAAGACTCCTCGTAGCCTTGGATTCCCTCAAGGCCGACTGAGCTGGTTGTACCCTAAAAACCCATTACACAGTTTTTGCCATGTCAATCTAAAGAAACATGGTATACCGGCCCTTATGATTATACAAAGAGTATATCATAAGAAATTCTTAATGGGATGATGATATCATGCCATATCATGTCGTTCTTGTAAACCCCAATTCTATGATAAGAATGAGGGTATCTTGCTTGATCTTATGTTCATGTGGACCTCAATTCTATATAAAGAATGTCCATATTGATTTGTCATGGTACCTAAGTTAAGGGAACCATATTCTACCTAGTTTTATCGACATCGTGATTATACCGTTATTATCGCCATTCTATGTCCTTTGTCATATTTTGGACTCTATTCTATCAAAGTTGTCATACGTGTCTACAAGCTTGATTATTGAAATTCTATATTGGCTATATAAACAAGAGTGGATGTCAAAACACATGATAAATGCCTGCGCATATAGGGCCCGATCTGGTCCTGGGAGGAGCACCCGAAAGTACTTGTGCCCATGGGAGTTAAAATGATAAGGTATCTGACATTATACCGAGTACTTGACTTGCTTGATTGGACATTCTACACACATCTTGTACTTGACTCGTACTTGACATGAAATGAAATGCGTGGCCCGAAAAGGGGTAATTTACTTGCTTGATACATGATAGCCAAAGTTCTTGACATGACTTGTTAAATGTACTTGCTTGAATATCTCGAATAAACTTGTTATCTTGTTGGAAGTTCATGACTAAGTTCGTCTTATTTTCTTGATATTACATTCTCTCTATCTTGTCGTTTTATGCGAGCATGCATAGCTTTATTGCATTCATGAAAATGTAATTACTTAAACCCCTCGCTAGTACTTGAGATATAATTTCCTACTGAGCGTTCGCTCATTCCGTTTGTCCCTTTTTACTTTTCAGGTAAGTCCGACGATGATGGAAGTCAATCGGATGGGAATAATCAAGAGTGAAAGAGATAGAGATTCTCCAAGTGTCATCTAGTCTTTTCTATAGTTTTCTTGAGTCAACTATGTATTCTTTTCCTTTTTATTTAACAGAGTATTGGATTTGTAATAGTCTATCCATTATGAAATAAAGGATTGGGTTATCTTGCTATTTTGCGCATCTCTGTCTTTGTGTCGAATACATGACCACTCTGATTGACATGATTGATATAGACACGTCGCGCATCTCCGGGTATCTTCCGCGCTCGGGGCGTGACAGTCTTTGTGGTATCAGAGCCTAAGGTATTCAATTCCTAGGAAACCCAAGTCCAAGGATAGGTTTCAAAACCTTTAACCAAGTGAGAGTGGGTAGAACCAAGGGTTAAATGATCAATGAGTCCTTTATAAGATCATAGTGATATAATACTAATATAGCTATCGTAATTGTAGGATAATGGCTGCCGAACGTGCTCAATGGCGCAACATGCAGCGTACCCTTCAAGGGATGACCCAAGTGCTACAACAGGTAGCACAAGGTGGTGCTCCACGAGCTGGAAGCTTACACCAAGCATTCAAGAATATGAATCCCCCGAAGTTCATGGGATCGACCGATCCAGACGATGCCGAGCATTGGGTTCGGGAGATTGAACGTATATTCCGTGTCATGCAATGCACGGATCAGGACAAAGTCTTATTAGCTACTTTCCAGTTAGAAAAGGATGCTAGATGCTGGTGGGAGTCGATTGAAGCTACTATTGACCCAACTCAAGTTACATGGGGTGAATTCGTTGAATATTTCAACGCCAAATATTTCTCTGATAGGGTCCAGGAAAGGAAGGCCGCCGAATTTGCCGCATTAAAGCAAAGATCTTTATCGGTGGCTGATTATGAAGCACAGTTCTCTAGACTGTCTAGATATGCTAAGCATTTAATTGGCACGGAAAAGATGAAAGCCCGTAGATTTCTTAATGGGCTTAGGCCCCACTACATTACTCAACTGGCGCCTATGGATATTCAAGTTTATACTGAAATGGTGCGCCGAGCTCAGTTGCTTGAAGATGCCACGGAATTATCTGATAGGATCCGTGGGAAAGACAAAAAGGAGCAAGTCACAAGTTCGGGTTCTTTTAAACCCAACTTTAAGAAGAGGCCCAATAATGGAGGTTCTTCCTCTCAAGATCAGAAGTTCAAGAAATCCAAGCCTTTCTCTATCACCACTACACCTTCAAACGTAGTATGCAAGCATTGTGACAAGGCTGGTCACAAAACAGAAGAATGCTGGAGGAAATTAGGAGCATGTCTCCGTTGTGGGAGTCGTGAACATCGGATTCCCGATTGTCCATTAATGAATGACCAAGACGGGGAGGGTAAACGCCCAGTGACAAGGAACGCGCGTCTTCATGCGATCCAAGAGACCGAACCAGAAGAAGAAGGCGGATTGGTGGAAGGTACATTAAAAATTTGTTCCAAATATGCACATGTCTTATTTGATACAGGTGCATCGCATTCCATTATTTCCAAGAAGTTTGCTGACCCATTACCTCTAGAACCAGAATGGATGAAGTTAATATTGTCTACTCCTCTCGGAAACGAGACGGATGTCACACATCATTACCAAAATTGTGAGGTATTGGTTCGAGGAAAGAATTTTCCTATTGATCTTATCTGCTTAGATCTAAAAGAATATGATGTTATACTAGGAGCAGATTGGTTATCCAAATACCAGGCAACGGTTGATTGCCGTGATAGCAAGATTGTTTTCAAGGAATTTCCGGAACTGACTTATACTAGTCCTAAGAGTCGAAGCAAATCCCCTCTTATTTCGGCTCTTCGAGCAAGCAAGCTCGTCAGGAAAGGATGTGTATCCTTCCTTGCTTTTGTCACTATTAAAGAAGCTAAGGAAACCGAGATAGAAGGCATTCAGGTAGTGCGAGAATTTCCAGACGTATTTCCGGAGGAATTGCCGGGATTACCCCCGCAAAGAGATGTGGCCTTTACCATCGACTTAGTCCCTGGTGCTGGTCCTGTTTCAAAGGCACCATATAGAATGTCCCCTGCTGAACTCAAGGAGTTGAAGGAGCAGTTGATGGAACTAATCCGAAAAGGGTTTATTAGACCAAGTACTTCCCCGTGGGGAGCACCAGTCTTATTTGTAAAGAAGAAGGATGGATCCAGGAGATTGTGTATTGACTATCGACAGTTGAATCATCTTACTATCAAGAACAAGTATCCACTGCCGAGAATCGATGAATTGTTTGATCAGATTTCAGGATCCAAATATTTCTCCAAGATTGATCTCCGGTCGGGATATCATCAATTAAGGATCAAGGATGATGACATTCACAAGACCGCATTCAGAAGCAGGTATGGCCATTACGAATTTGTTGTTATGCCTTTTGGACTAACAAATGCCCCTGCTGCCTTTATGCAGTTAATGAATAGCATATTCAGGCCTTACTTGGATCAATTCATAGTAGTCTTCATTGATGATATATTGATATATTCTAAGACTAAGGAAGATTATCGTTCAAAGATAGAACTTGTGTACCCGATTGTCCGGAATTAAAGAAGAAGATCTTAGATGAAGCTCACCGATCAAGGTACACTATTCATCCAGGATCAACTAAAGTGTACCAAGATGTAAAGGGGAACTTTTGGTGGCCCAATATGAAAAGAGAAATAGCGGACTATGTATCACGCTGTCTCACATGCCAACAGGTCAAGGCGAAACACCAAAAGCCTGCGGGAAAACTACATCCTCTAGATATTCCTAAGTGGAAATGGGAGGATATTGGTATGGACTTCATCATGGGTTTGTCTAAATCTAAAGGAGGACATGATGGAATCTGGGTTATCATTGACCGATTGACTAAATCGGCACATTTCTTGCCAATCAAAAGCCGATGGTCAATTGATGTGCTAGCTGCACTATACATTAAAGAAATAGTCAGGATACATGGAATTCCTGTCTCAATCGTGTCTGATAGAGATCCCCGTTTTACTTCTCATTTTTGGAAGGGATTACAACATTCGTTGGGGACAAGGCTCAACTTTAGTACTGCTTTTCACCCACAAACGGATGGTCAGACCGAGCGAACTAATCAAGTTGTTGAAGATATGCTGAGAGCATGCATTATTGACTTTGGAGGAAGCTGGCATGACCACTTACCTTTAGTTGAATTTGCATATAATAATAGCTACCAAGCTAGTATCCAAATGGCACCTTTCGAAGCCTTATACGGAAGGAGTTGCCGATCTCCCATATGTTGGAACGAAGTTGGAGAGAAACAACTATTAGGTCCAGACATGGTAAGGGATACAACTGAGAAGATACAGGTAATCAGAGAAAGATTACAAGTTGCTCAGACCAGACAAAAGACTTATGCAGATACAAGAAGAAGAGATCTTGAATTCCAAATCGGAGATCATGTATTTCTTAAAATATCCCCTGGACGTGGCATACGAAGATTTGGTGTTAAGGGCAAGCTTACGCCAAGATTCATCGGACCATTTGAGGTACTCGAAAGAGTTGGCGAGGTTGCTTATCGCATCGCGTTGCCTCCTCAGTTGTCCGAGGTACACAATGTATTTCACATATCTATGTTGAAGAAGTATGTGCACGATCCGTCACATATTATTGAGCATGGAGATCTGGTGATCCAGAAAGATCTCACATATGAACAGAGGCCTTTAAAGATATTAGATCGAGAAATACGAGCTCTAAGGAATAAGGTTATTCCCATGCTTAAGGTGCAATGGAATAAGAATCCTGAACGCGAAGCGACATGGGAGACCGAGGAATCTATGAAGAAACGATTTCCCGAGTTATTCTAAGAGGTATATGTCCTACACTCTCCACGTATAATTATATATATATATATTGAATTTGGGGACCAAATTCTTTTTAAGTGGGGGAGGGTGTAGCAACCCTAATAAATGAATAATTGAAATGAATTAAAACATATATATTACAGAAGTAATATATATAAAAGGAATAGGGTTAATTGGACGAAATAAAACAAATTAAAAATAACGCCTCTTATTAAGGCGTTAATTTATAAAGAAACGCCTCTATCCATGGCGTGAATAAAGAAAGGACGCCCACACATGCGGTCGTCAGTTCTCATGCGACCAAATGGGTAAGTAAAAGAAACGCCCCTATCTTGGGCGTGTTTTAAAACACGAAACGCCCTTTTTCAAGGCGCTTTTTAAGAAACGCCCTAAAGTAAGGCGTCAATTAAAGAATACACGCCCTGACCAAAGGCGTTAATTCAGTTCGTGACTCGTTCGAACCCAGAGCTTATCCAGGGAAAGATTAACCTAATCTAGTAAGTGTCTATTAGAGTAAGGACTCTATTGGGGATATGTTACCCTCAATCAAACACTACTTTTAATAGGACTTCCATAACCCTATAAATAATCTACTGCTCGAACCCGTGAACGCTATTTGGCGTTCGAGTTCTCTGAAGGTAATTACAGAGCAATAGCTCTTCCTTCTCTCTGTCCCTTTTTGATTTGGTGGACGATCATTAATTCGACTTCTTCCTTCTTCCAGGTTGAAGAAGCATTGGGGTTGTGAAGAACAAAGGTAATAATCTTTCCTTTACCTTCGGTCAGGTATTATGAAGAAAATATTAATGTTTCTTCGTATTTCTCTGTAGGAAGTTCAGTCGAAAGGGGTTCATCAGTTGAACATAAAGACTTCTTCCTGCTGATACGGCTGAAGTTATTGGTTGCTGTTTAAGCAACAGAGTTTTCTCCCTTCTTCATATCAATCTGCAAATCGTCAAAGGTAGGATTTTCTCAAGTTATTGTAGCCCAAATAAGAATTAATGCAAGATATCTATACATACGTATATGAGCATGGCATGCATACTGTTTATAAGGTTTTATTACGTTTTCTGCAAAATTTTGAAAGAAACGCCCTTGATTAGGGCGCTAATTTAAAAGAAACGACCATTCTAGTGGTCGTCAATTTAATATTTGACGCCCTCTACGCAGGCGTTAATTTCATAAGAATCGCATGTGATTAATAATTGATCCTGTTTAAAAATTACAATACATATGAAATATTGATTTTTAATATCTTGCATGACTCTGTGAATTCCTGTTAAATTTTACTGCCATGACATGTCTCCTGTCTCTCGAAATATTATTTATTAAAATATCGTAAATCCCTTGAAATTCACGACTTGGACAAAGTCGTTTTCCATATTCTAACGCCCCAGTACAAGGCGTGAATCTGAAAAGTAACGCCCCTGCCTAGGGCGTGTATCTGTTAAAATCCTGAAATTCACATATTCTGTAAAATGGAATTAGAAAGTAACGCCCCTTCCAAGGGCGCGTTTTTGATAAATTTCTGAGAATAATTATATCCTGTCGAATATGTAAATGATGAGACGCCTGCCTCTGCAGTCGTCAACTTTGAAGAAACGCCCCCAGGGAAGGCGTGTTTTTGATAAATTAATGAAATAATGGAAATTCTGCAAATTGGCAATATATGTAAACGCCCTTCTGTTAGGCGTTAATTATTCAATACACGACTTTACTTAAGTCGTTATTTTACTGTAAACTGATTTTATCCTGATTCTATTACCGATGGTTTCATATTATACATATATATATATATATCGGCACTATTCTCCACTCCGTGAGTATAGTCCCACGTTTCATGTTGATTTATCGATCACACTCAACTCTCATTGACATACAAGCTCTCCATTGGACATTCCGTTCCTTTGGACTAGCGAGTTAGTCATAGAGACCTCCGTAAGACTCCTCGTAGCCTTGGATTCCCTCAAGGCCGACTGAGCTGGTTGTACCCTAAAAACCCATTACACAGTTTTTGCCATGTCAATCTAAAGAAACATGGTATACCAGCCCTTATGATTATACAAAGAGTATATCATAAGAAATTCTTAATGGGATGATGATATCATGCCATATCATGTCGTTCTTGTAAACCCCAATTCTATGATAAGAATGAGGGTATCTTGCTTGATCTTATGTTCATGTGGACCTCAATTCTATATAAAGAATGTCCATATTGATTTGTCATGGTACCTAAGTTAAGGGAACCATATTCTACCTAGTTTTATCGACATCGTGATTATACCGTTATTATCGCCATTCTATGTCCTTTGTCATATTTTGGACTCTATTCTATCAAAGTTGTCATACGTGTCTACAAGCTTGATTATTGAAATTCTATATTGGCTATATAAACAAGAGTGGATGTCAAAACACATGATAAATGCCTGCGCATATAGGGCCCGATCTGGTCCTGGGAGGAGCACCCGAAAGTACTTGTGCCCATGGGAGTTAAAATGATAAGGTATCTGGCATTATACCGAGTACTTGACTTGCTTGATTGGACATTCCACACACATCTTGTACTTGACTCGTACTTGACATGAAATGAAATGCGTGGCCCGAAAAGGGGTAATTTACTTGCTTGATACATGATAGCCAAAGTTCTTGACATGACTTGTTAAATGTACTTGCTTGAATATCTCGAATAAACTTGTTATCTTGTTGGAAGTTCATGACTAAGTTCGTCTTATTTTCTTGATATTACATTCTCTCTATCTTGTCGTTTTATGCGAGCATGCATAGCTTTATTGCATTCATGAAAATGTAATTACTTAAACCCCTCGCTAGTACTTGAGATATAATTTCCTACTGAGCGTTCGTTCATTCCGTTTGTCCCTTTTTACTTTTCAGGTAAGTCCGACGATGATGGAAGTCAATCGGATGGGAATAATCAAGAGTGAAAGAGATAGAGATTCTCCAAGTGTCATCTAGTCTTTTCTATAGTTTTCTTGAGTCAACTATGTATTCTTTTCCTTTTTATTTAACAGAGTATTGGATTTGTAATAGTCTATCCATTATGAAATAAAGGATTGGGTTATCTTGCTATTTTGCGCATCTCTGTCTTTGTGTCGAATACATGACCACTCTGATTGACATGATTGATATAGACACGTCGCGCATCTCCGGGTATCTTCCGCGCTCGGGGCGTGACATCTGTTGTCAGTCACGAGACATATGTGACCGAGAGGGATACACTCACCAAAGGGGGAGAAATATGAATGAAGTTATGTGCACCGGAGTGCATGCAAATATAGTCTAAAGTCTAACAGAACAATGCATAGGAGATACTCCTCGGGAGAAGAATGCAGTGCTCACAGATGTCGTGTTAAGAACACGGTTATCGCGTTCAGACTCTGTGAAGCAGCGAGGAAGAAACCACTTTGTGTACACAAAAAATAATGTAAATACAGATATGAGACTATCAAAAAAAATTAAAATACATGCAACATGCTTAATAATAAAAATGAATTAACATGCAAAAGCCTGAAAAACGGCTGAAAATGAGAAAACTAACACAACAAAAAAAACTACCTAAACGCGGACTTCATAGGTGACACGTTCAGAACGCGGTCACTGCGCAAACCGCATCTCACCAGAAATTCAAAACACACAAAACAAAGTGAAAAGGTCTCACCCAAATAAAATAAATTATGATAATGAAGTGATTTTTTAAAGAGTTTTAGTTGACCTTTTAATATTTTTTTAATTAAGCACAATACTATAAAGTAGTAGGACTCCTAAAGGGAAGAGATCTCGAACTTTGGGTGGACCTAGAGTTGACTCTCACTCACTATGTAATATGGACACTAAGGGGCACTAGGTACAACTAGCTAAGCTTCCATGTGGGAATCCACAACTTGCCAAGACTTATGGAGGTCCCACGATGAGTTCCCTTCTCGACCACAATGAATATGTGATTGAGAGGAATACACTTCACCAAGGGGGATATGAATTAACTAAAGATGAAATCAATGCATGACCCTCTATGCACTAGAGTGCATGCAAAACTAGCCTAAAACTAACAATTAAGGGAGAAAACAAATGTAAACAGAAGAATATGGAGCAATATACAGTAAATAAACAAGATGCAATATGAAAATCACCAAAAACTAGAAAAATAAGATAGAAGGCTCTCGGATGGATAACTCACCTGAATGCGGTGCTCCCAGGTGTCGCGAACAGAACACGGTCTCTAATCAAACTGCGTTGAACGAGGGACTGAAAGCAACAACAAAATAAAAGGAAACACCACAAGAAACTCAACCTAAAAAATACATAAACACACAGAAAAGAATATGAAAGGCAAGAAAAGTGTGATGAACATTAGAGATACCACTGTGATCGCCAGAGATTTGTTAGCACAAAAATGTTGTGCTAATTAGCATGCAATGACAAGAATGTATACGATAATTAGCATGCAATGACAAGAATGTATACGAAAAAGAAAAGGAAAAGTGATGTGATTGTCACCAAGGGATTATAACATAATTAATAGCATAAGACCACTAAGATTATGTTACTTACCTTGGACAAGAACCAACCAGAATCTTCTAACTGAGAATGTGATCCCTGTAGATGTCGCGACCAGAACGTGGTCCTTGTGACCACTGCGTTCAATGAACATGTGCGAGAGATGAAAGTTCAACTCTTCCTCATTCTTCAGCAAGCTAAAGAGAGAGGGCCTCACATTTGCTTCCTACCCGAACCTACAAAACAATCTAAACAAGAGGGAAAACCAATTAGAACTATGAATTATGCAGCATCTATCCCTTAGAGAAATATAACATGTAAAAGGAAGGGGAGAATACCTAGAGGGTTGGGTTTTAACCCCTGTGTAGGGGAAAAAGATATGTCTGTGTTGTGTGTAGTGCAAATAACGAGATATAGAGAGATGTGTGATATACTTATGCTATGAAGATTACAAAGAGAACAAGAACAATAGAAAGAACTATAGACAAAACTATAAGAAAGAAAGGAACTTGATACTTCCCTGGTCGATTGGAGTCAAAGGAGTGAGTAGACAACGCAACATGGCTTCACCCCAATTCGGAATTGCATCCCCCCATGAGCCCTAGGACAAGGGTCTATTTATAGCAGAGGGAAAACCCTAGCTCAAATTTGAAGGATAAGCATTAGAAATCCTAAGCCAATAATTCCATGAAAAACAAGTTGGGTAAGGTTTCTAGGGAGTCTAGGAACCTATCTGGATTGAAACCAGCCCCCAAATCCATGCAAACAAGGACTCTAGGGCGATCACTACTGGAAGAGACATGTTCTAGCTGGGTTACAGGATCTTCTGTGATATGCAACGCCCGAGAATTTTCTAGAAATTTTTGGAGATTAAAATATAATTAGTAAGCATTTAAATGGACTAAATGGGCTATTAAATGAATTATAGTTAATTAAATCTAATTATTAAGGCCCTATACTAATTAAAGAGGAATAGGCCCATTTAAATAAGCCCACTTGGCCCAAATTACGGTTTTGGACCTTGGCCCATGTTCTAGAAGCTTAAATTTGGTGTATTTACGGAATTAGGAGATAAATAGGCATAAATGGAGGATAAATAGCAAAAGAGTTTGAACCAATTCAAATTTCAGCACCCAACATTGAAAACGGTCTATCGAGTGACCGCAAGGGGCAAGAAATGGTCCCAACTGGACCACTACCAAGAGTCCGATCGCGAGCAGTTTGATCGCGTGAAAAACTCCAAATTCTTTAGGCCAAATCTTTGGAGATCGAAGCAATCTATTAGCTAGAAGGTTCTAGGATAGATTAAGATCGAATTGATGACCTAAATAGGACTCTAGGGTCGTCCATATCCTCAAAACCCTAGCTAACCCTATAAATAGATCTTAAGTTTTAACTGCGCGACCCTTACTTTTGGCTCGCGTGGAACTAAGGTAAGGAGATCGAATTAGAGGTAAGTTCTTTAGAAGAATTTGTTTATGATAGTAAGGTCAAACTTCTCTCCGAATTTCACATTAGGAGATCAAACCATCAGGGAGAACAAGGCTTCCAAAGACACTGGTTCGGTGTAAGAAATCCAGGAGACTATGCGACCGGGCCAGATTGAGAAACAAATTAGAAGCCATAAACGAGGTAATTAGATAGGGGTTCTTTAGAACTATTTGTTCCTTTTAGTACCATCTTCTTACCCTCAAAGTTTCGTGGTCATAGGTAAAGAGGATCAAAAGTTAGAAGGGCATGAAGTTACTGATCCAGTTCAGGACAAACAGGAATTAGAGTCAAGTTCCAACCCAAAATTTGAAGTTTAGAGCTCTGTTTAGAGGTAGGTTATCTTATGAATGGCTCAAACTCGAAGTTAGGAATAAAAGCCATTTACTTTCAGTCGTTTTCATGCATTATACGTAGAGAATTTGAAGTTTTATTGAGACTGCACAAATTAGTTTATCTCATGCATGAGCCTAACCCTTTAATGGAAAAGATGAAATTCTTACTTCAATTACATTTTCCTATGCATATTCTTGGCCCAATTTTCTTCTAGCATGCTTTACTACAGGTTTTACATCGTTTTCTTGCATAACCTAACCTAGGTTAGCATTTAGTTTTATTGTTTTATGGCTTCTGTCTGAAGACAAAAGGCGGCCTTACAGGAACTGCAAGGGTAATCAGGCGATCAATTAAAGGACCATTTCCGTTAGTTCATGCGGTCTATCACGTGACCGTTTTGACTGTTCTGGCGGCCGGTTCATGACCGTTTTATGCCAGTCCAAATTTAATAGAATTTCTTAGGTTATTTACATTATATTTATAAATCTCTTATGTTTAAATTTATGTTAAATACCTTGTTTTCACTGTAAGCATGTTTAAACCTTATTATTCATTAATGTGTAATTTTATGCCAAAGTTATATTTTTGTAAATAAATGATTTCCACGATATGGTCATATTTCATGTGGTATTAATATGATGATTGTTATCGTTGATTTTGATCGTTCACTCTCATCTTACTGTCTTTTCATAAGTACATGACGTTTACTCCGGTATGCGATCATTAGTTACACCTTGCACTTATAGCACACTCTCTTGGACTTGTGAATCTCTCCGCCGGATATTCCTTCTGTCGGACTAGGTGATCATGTTTCAAAGCCTCCGCAAGACTCCGCGAGGCTGGGATTCCCACTAGGATGCCGAGCTAGTTGTACCCTTAAAAGTCCAAATTATTTAGAAAGCACTCACATGATCAAAGTTTTACTTTCTATACTCTGGTTAATTGCGGCCTATAGGAGACCGTCTCTGATACTTAGCGGTCTTTCTCAGACCGTTTTGTTCATAAAACGGCCCCTTGGCGACCGTTATTCTTCAGAATTCTTCAGGTGTCGACTTTCTTTTCATTCTAGTTGACAGTTTAAATGCGGCCTTCATTGGACCGTTATTATCGATTAAGCGGCCTAGCTGTGACCGTTTTCTTCTTGAAACAGCCCAGTAAATGACCGTTTCTTTCTGTCAGGTTCATAACCCGAGGTTTGACCTAAGAGGTTGTTTAAGTTCTGTTGTCGGATGATCTTAGGATTATGTGGATCTCAAAACGATGTGTAACAAGTTAATGTTAAGTTATGGAACTTAATTAATGTACCGTTATGCTGCCGGAATGCCGCCGTAGCATAATGTTCTTTTAATTCTTCTTTGAAATCTCATATCAGTTTTGAGAACATTCTATACCTTGGTTACTTGGTCATGAAACCTAGTATTTGAACTCATTACGTTATTGGCCACATTTATATTTTCGTGGAAGTAGCTTGATTTATAACTTGAAGATGCAAGAGCGGGCACGGATAGTGTCCAAGGGCTCCACTCTAGTCATCTCGACATATAGCCAGAAACATACTATAAACCATGGGATATGATGAACACTGGCGTCGCATTGCGCTGGGAGTAATTTTTTTATAAACTGGTGAATATCCACGAATACTCGCGAGGCATTCTTGTGAAATTACATGCTTGCTAGTACATTCTCGTTACATGACTTTCTAGTACATAACCTTTATGGTTATGAAAAGTGCATTCTTGTTCATGAAAGGCAAAACTTACATTCTTGCTATATACTTGTTCAATCGTACTCTCATATCGCAATCTTGATCATATCATGTTACTTGTGTTGCTTTGGTTTTACATCGCATGTTTTACCATCTTCGTTTATCTTTACTCTAGAGCAAAAATGTTAATTACTTAAACTTTGCCATCATGTTGATACGAAGATACCTACTGGGCATGTGTGCTCATACTTACTTTTCTCATCTTTTCAGGAAACACTAGTGAATCAGATTCGGATTATGCAAGTTGGAGAGGGGGATTCCTGCAGCCCACTCAAAGAGCAGACCCAACTAGACCCAACAGGGCCCGACGAGGCAAGCTCGTCCAAGTGACAGCCCACAGGGCCCACTTGGAAAAGCCCAATAAAACAATGCTCGAGGAAACAACTCTCCTAGGCGGCCCCAAGGCTCGGAGAGCCCGAGCATCGGTCAGGTCATAGGAAGACCCGCACACGAGCTATCCCCCGCACGAAGGAGGGAAGCGCTAGCCGGTCTGTCGGACCCATCTCCTCACCCAGCTAGGCCTATTGCCCAAGTAGGGCCGGCCCCTCTAAGCTCGGTACGACCGATAAAATGTTTATCATTGCAGCCGTTAGAGTCCACAGCGGGCCGGGCGCCAAGAAGTCCAGGAGCTCCGGCTTCCCCGCGAGGATAACGCCCCCATGATGAGGCCATAAAAGCCCACGACGAGGACATAACCTCCACCGGAGACCCCTCGGCTTGCAGGACTCCAGAGGGTGGCGCACTATTTAAACCTGGGATACCCTCCGGCGAAAGGTAAGTCAAAAAGGGCATTGATCCACCCCCAATTCCTGAGCACGGATCACTTCACCCCATTGGTGGAGAGGGATCTCGCACCTTCACCTTCTCCTCCCTATCGCTGCTCCCACCATTGCTCTATTGACTTGAGCGTCGGAGGGTTTCGCCCCAGGGAATCCCCCTGGGCCCTCTGACCCGTTTCCCTGTCTTGCAGTTCACAAACTTGGTGATTACCAGCCCGCTCAGGAACCAGTGCGAGATTTCACCTCTTCATCTAGCGCCGTCTGTGGGAAATGCACGAAGAGCCAACATGGTGAGAAGGAGCTCAGGGAGGAGGTCCGCCGGCGAAAGGGGTAAGGCCATGGTAGCAGTAGGAGATGGCCCTTCCAGGGCCTCACAGAACCCTCCCTCCAACGCCAGCATCCCCGCCGACGGACCACCACCCCCCCTGCGGCGGTGGGGCTACCCCCCTACGGTGGCGCCGAAGCCTTCCAGGCCCTCAACGCCAAACTGGATGTCCTCGTGGAACTCATGAAGACCCAGGCGGCCAGGGATGCAAGGTCCCGTGCCCCGTCAGGGAGCCCCCCCCGCAGGAGTACGTCCCAGCACACAGCTGGGGGCCGCTTCACCCTCCGCGGCCAGCAGCTCATTCGTAACAGGGTCGGAGGACCCTCGCAAGCTCCGCCTCCGGAGCAAGAGGCCTCCTCCGCGCCGAGGAAAGGAAGGCGGGGGACGCAACGGCCAGATCCGGAAGCCGACGTTCCCGAGGACCGCCAAGACGCTCCCCCCAGCCTCACGGCACGACAGCAACCGGAGTTATCCCTCCGACTGCGAGATTTCGAAAGGCGCTTCGCTGAGTAGGAGCGCGCCCTTCGCGCCCTACAGAAGGCCTCTTCCCCGAAAGACGAGGAGAAATCCCCATTCTCCGAGTATATCTTGAAGGCAGAGGTATCTCCCAGAGCCCCCATACCAACCTTCAAGCTTTACGACGGCCAGGGCGACCCGGCCGACCATTATGATAGCTTCTACGCCATGATGACTCTACACGGAGCGTCGGACCCCATCAAGTGCCGAGCCTTCGTGACCACTCTGGTCCAGGGCGCTCAAGCGTGGTTCCGGGCCCTCGTCCCCGGATCCATCCGAGACTTCAAGCAATTCGGGCGAGTCTTCAAGGAGAGCTTCGCCGGAAGTGCCCCCCCAAGGTCGGTAGCGGGGCTCTTGGCCCTCAAACAGGCGCAAGGGGAAAGGCTCCGGGCTTACGTCCACCGATTTAAATCGGAAGCCCTCCGAATCCCCCGCCTGGACGTGGCCTCGGCCACAACCGCACTGACCGGGGGTACCCGGGACGAGAACCTCCGCCGTGAACTTGTCCTCCACCCTCCCTCGACCCTTGCCGAGCTAGTGACTCTGGCTCTGCGCCACGCCGAGTGCGAAGAAGTACTCAGCGCTTGTCGAGACGCAACCGGCTCGGGTCGGGAGGGGGACAAGAAGCGGGGCCCCGAGCCAAATCCTAGCTCGGGAAAGAAGCGAGACCGAGATGGAGAATGCAAGCGGAAGTACGAGCGGTACACCCCGTTAACCGCACCAGTCTATGAAATCTATGAAGACGTCAAAGACTCGGGACTCCTCCGTCGGCACGAGCCGATGACGTCGAAAAACCGCAAGCAAGACATACATTGTCTATTCCACGGCGATCATGGGCATCACACCGGTGACTGCCACCAGCTCCAAGATGAAATCGAGCGCCTCATCCGCCTGGGGCACCTGGCTCGGTTCACTGCCGAGCGCAGAGAAGATCAAGGTGCCGCAGAAGAGATCAACAACGCCCCCCGAGGGGTTCACATCAACATCATCTCTGGAGGAATAGCATCAGGAGGCGACAGCAGCCGTGAAAGGAAGCGTCATGCCGAGCGGGCGAGCCAAGCCCCAGAGCCACCCAAGGCCCCGCCCCAGGTCATAGTCTTCTCCGATCAAGACCTGGAGGGGTTGAGCATCCCGCATGATGATGCCCTCGTAATCTCGGCCACTATAAACCATTGTAACGTAGATAGGATTCTTGTGGACAATGGAAGTGCCCCTGATGTATTGTCTTATGACTGTTTCCTCAGAATGGGAGAGGATCCATCCAAACTGATAGGTCCAGAGGGGGGTGAATGGACCTTTACCCGTTAAAAATTAAGGATTAAAAATTAAGTTTAGATCTCAAACAGGAGTTTCCGAATTAGAGCACAATGGTCAAACACTAACCGCAGAACGAACTGCTTGGAGGATAGGGAAGGATCGGCCTAAACAAGCATCTACCGAATATCCAAGCCCAGAAGAGAAAAACAAGCACACGGCACGGGGATTTTTAGGTGGTTCGGTCCTCCAGACCTACATCCACCCCACACTCAAACTGAGTGTGGCTTCACTAACAGCTGGGCAACATAGCTTGCCAACAAACGCTGATACACAGCTTACCTAGGGGAACAACCTCCCCTCTTCCTCCTACTCGGAGGGAACCACTAGCAACCCACGGTCACTAGAAACCAGAGACTCACGTCTCTCTTCCTCTATACCAAGAGGGAACCCCACTGGTAGCAGTCCCACTACCAGTGAACCAGCCAGTAGCAACCTACTGCCGGTAACCCACCAGAGGCCTAGCCTCTCTTCCTCCAGACCAGGAGGGAACCCACCAGTGACTCCCCGTCACTAGCAAACCAGAGGTCTAAGACCTCTCTTCCTCCAACCGGAGGGACCCCTTGACTTGCAAGCCACAAGCCAAGGACCAGAGGACAAGCCTCCCTTCCTCTAAACCAGAGGGAACCCTCAAGTGACAACCTGCCACTTGCAACCTGGAGATCAGATCTCCCTTCTCCTGTACCACCAGGAGAAACCCGATCCCCAACAGGGCAATCGGAAGAACAAGAATAAACAAGGTAGCAAAAGGAAAAATAAGAAAACATGAAAATGACAGCGACAGAAGCTGGAAATAAAACGCAAGATATATAGCTCTCAATGAGCATAGTCGTTCTGGATTTGATCCACGAACAGACTGATCAGATCCTCAGTAAAGCTCTCTCTCCTCTTCTTTTCTTCTTCTTCTTTCTCCTTCAGTTTCTGCTCTCTCTTTTTCTTCTCTTCTTTCTCTCATTTTTCTGGATCGAAGGACTCTCTGCTTTTCTGCTCTTTCTTCTATATCTTTCTCTTTTTCGATCATACTCCATCTGAAGACGAAGGTTTCTATTTATATCAGCAGCAGCAGCAGATCCGGTTCAGAATGCGTGTGCCTCCCACGCTTGATCCAGAACCTTCTTGCCACGTGTCCTTATCGGATTGGTTCCTCTAGCATTGGATCACGTGCTGCCCAGACACTGAGGAGTAATCTTCCTTGGATCCCTGCAAGCAGATTAATTACATTAATGCTCAGGGTTCGCTATATGTAGCTGAGATAAGTTGGTTGGCCATAAGAACAAAGAACTGCACGAGATATATGATAACAAAATGAGGTGCACTATACTGTGACTGACATGAGGTACGTTAGATGAGGTCACAAAGCGATAAAGACACGAGGTCTAGGAAACACGACACGAAGACATGAGATAGACACGTCTTCAACAACACGAAGATGAAAACAGAAACTGACACGAGGTGAGGTCACAAAGCGACAAAGACACGAGGTCTAGGAAACACGACACGAAGACATGAGATAGACACGTCTTCAACAACACGTGATAAAACGGTGGAAGCAGAAGAACAACTCGAGGAACTACAGTAATTGACACGAAGACACAAGAGCAAACATAGAGGACTGACTCGAGATGAGCAACTAAGTGCTAACGACACGAGGTTCATACAGAAGCAACTCGAAGTTCATCAGAACAATTCGAGCTGCTTCAGAAGAATCAGCACGAAGTCAATCAGCACACAACTTAACACAACACGAGGTACGAAAGGACGACACGGCGTGTTGAAAACACAAACAGTACTAAAACTAAAACGACACGAAGGCAAACAGTACAACACGAGGTGTTATACACAAACATGACGAAGTTCCAACCAACACGAAGACAGTCCCTGAAAATACCTGAAGTGAAATGAAGGTTTATTCTTCACAGAAAAATATTCTTTGTTCACTTTCACAGAAAAATATTTTTGTTAATTTTTCACAGAGAAATATTTTTGAACACCACTAAGACTTATAGTGTTGTCATCATCAAAACATGTAAAGATTCAACAAGACTCAACAATCTCCCCCTTTTTGATGGATGGCAACACTATGAGTCTTGAGTCTTTGCAGAAAAAAAAATTTCAGCCTTTCCAAGGCTAAACAAACATTAGCACCATTATTAAACATTTTTAAAGTGTCAAATAACCATTCTCAATGAATAACAAACATTCTCAACGAGCTAGCAAAGGCCTGATTTCTCCCCCTTTGTCATCATCAAAAAGAAGGAAACAATAAGGATGCAACAATGCAAATGATATGAAATTTAATTAATAAGTCCAAGAGTGTGAGAGAGAAAGCCTCAAAATGGGCAACAAGATACAGAGCATTGTCTTTTCAAGAAAAATGTCTGGCATGTCTGCTAGAAGGGCCACGCGGCCTGCCATGTGGTGGTCTCCCCCTTGGAGAAGCAGAGGTATATTCTTGAGGTGGAGTTCTGCTAGAAGAAGCTTGACCAGGTGCTGAACCCAAGGTAGACTGAAATTCCTTTAGGTCATTTGACAGTTCAGCTAGCCAATACACCACAGCGCTTCTAACATGTGCCACTTCAGAAATGATGTCGTCTTGGCGAATATTAACAGTTTCATATCTGTCAGTCAGAATTGTCATTTCTGTTAAGAAGGCGACCAATTTATCATAGATCTGCTGAACACCTGGACCTAGGGCACTGGATGACTTCTTCAAAACTTCTAAAGATGTTCTGATCTCAAAGCAGTGATCTATAATGTTGGTAGATAGTTTGAAGGAGGAAATTTGAACATCTTGTAACTCACGCAGTGCTTTTGCTATCTTTGAACAAACCTCCTGCAAACCTTGCATCAAGGATCTGTTGGCATCATCTGAAGCCTTTTTGTTGAGTAGGAACCTTTTCCATTCAGTGAGGAGAGATATCTCAAGCTTCAGTAGCCTGGAATGTACTTGATTGATGTTGAGAGTGACATATTTGAGTAGATCATCTAATTTCTTATCTTGTTTCTGCATCTGCTGAGTCAAGTTTATGAGGAGTTCTTCAATGTTGGGTGCCCGAGTAGATTCAATGTTGGGCGCCTGTGCAGATTGAAGTCTAGGTGGACCTAGAGGTGTACCAAAAAATTCTTGCACTGGCGGTTGGTTGTCTACTGTTGGAGCCTGATCTTCAACTTCAGCTTGTGTGTCTTTGACAGGAACTACAATTTCAGGTTCCTCTTCCTCATTTGAAGATTCTGTATCCAATTCTATGACATGAACTTTTTCTTGACTGTTATCCCCTCTATCTTCTATGAGATCATGATCTGCAGGGCTGTCAACAGGTGCCTGTTCAAGACTTTCAGATGTAACCAAGTTGGTAGCCTCTTCCAAGCTTTTCTCTACAGTCTCTCTTAGAATCACATTAACAAAATCAGCAAGTTCTTGATCAGTACTTTCTTGCTCTTTAGCTGGCTGTTCCACGGGCAATATCACCTCTTCAGATGTCTTCCCAAAAGAATCAAATAGACCATCAATATTTGCATCTAGATCAGTCTGAATACTTTCTTCAGACAACCTGATTTCTTCAGATGCAACCTCAACTAGCCTCTGAAAGGAAAAAGATACTTCAGTGAGTGCAGCAGACATAATAGACTGTGGTTGTTCAGCTGGTGTATCCTGTACAGCAATCTCAGAAACTAATTGCACACCAGTTTGAGCTAAGTCTTGAGATTGTTCCAGATGCTCCCCCTGAGTTTGTGATTCCTTGACTTTCTGGGCCTTAACTTGCCCCACCATTGAAGAGCCCTCCAAGCCCAAAAACACTGAAACAAAATTCATATTAAATATGTTTCGGGCCTTAACTTCAGATGCAGCCTCTCCATCCAAGCAAATCTCTGAATACTTGAAGATGTCTGTCAGATGGGCGGCATAGGGAAGGTGTCTCTTGGATCCAATACATCCCTTCATGACAGTAAAAATGATTTCTGGCAAACATATCTTTACATTCTGAATCAGACAAAACAGTAGAAACCTCTGTGTGTCTGTGATTCTACCCCTAGCTCCAGTCTGTGGTGTGACTATAGAAGCAATTATGTTTTGAAGGAGCTTGTGAAGAGGAGGAAATGACGAGGTTTGGAAAGCTTTCAGCTTCACTTGCCCCTTGTCAAGAATGTTACTGGGTTTACCAGTAATAACCCAAAACGCCTCATGCAGACTGTATCTGTACCCTCTCTCCACCTCTCCCTTTTCTGGAATACTTAGAGCTTCATGGAGAGAGTTGCATGTCACTGTTATCTCAACCCCTTTAACAGTCGAAATCAATGCAGACTTATCTCGGCTCAACAACAAGTTGTTGTAAAATTCCATCACCAGGCTAGGGTAGAATACCCTGTGATCTTCCAAAAATTTCCTCCATTCCTGAAACTCGAAGATCTTCAAGAGTTCTGGAAACTTCAGGACCATGGATTCATCACCGAAATCAACTATCCTCGGAGGAATGATTTTACCACTCTCTAAAAATACGGTAGACTGGGAAGGCCTGGTACCTTGCTCTGAAGACATTCCCGCAGCAGCTTCTGATTCTAGACAACGTTGCTTCTTGGACGGAGGCTCCTCAGCAGTTTCCTTTCCTTTCCTCTTCCTTTCAACCTAAGCGGCGGATGCTTGCTGATCCATTTGCCAAGACTCTAGAGTATCAACTCTCTCTTGCCGGTTGCTACTGGAAGTGAAGCTAGACCCAAGAGGGGAAGAGATCTCTGTGGGGAAAGGAAGTGAGCTGGAAAAGATAGAGATGAGTTTGAAGGAACACTCAAGGTGGAGCGGCACGAAGATGAATAGGAAGCGGCAAGGGGAAACGAGGGTTTGTGGATGAAGGCGTGTGAAACAAGAAGGGTTTTGTCGGGTTGCTTTTCACTCTTATCAAACTTTTTCTGGAAATACCCAAACTACCCTCAGTCATGATGTAACACAGCCATTGCCTGTTAAAGTTTACCCTTCAATATATGGACTAGTTATATTCTTCCAAATTCCATGGTCAGTTACCTCAAGATATTAAATCAACATGATCACAAAATTAGCTGTTAAAGTTGCTTAACCTAGAGAGAGTCACGATTAAATTACTCCTTATGTTTGTCAAGCAAAGAAATAACACATCGATGTCAAGCAGATTTCATTTCTTCATTTAATGGACAAGAGAAGGCATACAGGGTCAACCAATTTGTTGAGCACAAGGTAGAATAGTCCCTTTTTACACAAGGAGACATGTTTATCAGACACCAGAAACCCTGGTTACTCAGGACGGACTACCTTTATGCCAATCAAAGCCAATGAAATTTTTCTTTGTTGACTTTTCCCTTTTTTTTATTATTTTAACATTTCTATACAGAGATAGCTAGTTGTATCATGACAGAAACTCTGGACTTCTCTGATCTAGAGTGTCTATTTCTCCACAAAAGCCATTGCTCTGCCACAAAGAATGGCGTATTCCCTGGTGGCACTTCTCATGATTTTAGACAAAAGACAGATATCTTACTTAACACAATTTTTATCTCACAGCTCTCTTCACATAAGTTTCAATTAAATCGAGATCCTCAACAAGTTTTTCTCATTTAACATGAAGTTTTATAATATGTTGACCAACACTTGAGAGGATAACTTAGAAGGATCAAGGACCAAATATAACCCCCATACATTGAAGTTCTTTATTAACAGGTGTAAGTTGTTACACTAGATATTGGGTGGTTTAAGGTATACAGATCACATCTGATAAGAGCAAGAAGACTGTAAAAAAAAATTTCTTTGAGAGAATTTCTGAACCAAAAGTGATAGGAGAGAGATAAGAAGGTGGCAGACCGAATGGAGAGAGATGAGATGAGCAGCACTCCTATCAGCAAGCCAACAAGTGAGAGATCACTTAAGACATTAAGCACCAAGGACGCTTACAAATATAATATTCTTGAAGAAGTTCTGTCTCACATCCAGAGAAGCTCTTGGGCAATAAACTGCAACCTCATGAGATGACTGATCTTAACACCACATTAACTGCATCGGCTGACAAAATTCTTCAGAAACCAAATGGCCTGTCAAACTCCTTTTCAGCCCACTCAAGGACATCTCACACACGACTCTTGGAAGTATTAATTATTTATTGAATGCAGTGTTTGCCATGAAAATTAAACATGTGAGTTTGTGAATCATGCACATACAGGCTCCCCTGATCAGTAGAATGACCCATGGTACTAGGCAGAGCACTTGGTCTGAAAGACCACCTCACACATAGTAAGCACCCCAGGACAGATTTCCCTGCCTTTTGATAGCTTACTATTTGATATATCATAGTGGTCAAACATGATAATCAACGGGCATGGCAGACTAGAGAGGTTGTTCTAATCATGATAATTCTATCTAGTCCAAAATAGGCAGTTTATATGAACAACAACAAACATCATTCTGATGGATTGGAGATTGAATTCAGATTAGGAGGGAAGCAATAAATTTACCTGGAGCATTCAGACATGGGGTCCTTTTATGTGCCCTGGTTTATTACCCCTTTATTCCATCCAAGGCACACCTGCAAAGCAAAGTTATTTTGCATAAACAGGTACCCAAGAAGTCTTGGGTCCTGACATGACAGTATTACTTCTAGCAAGTTTCCTCAGCACATTTTTAACTTGATAGCAAGGAGCAGCAACTTTCAGTACTGATTTATGCATATCCTTGTTAGCATGAATCCTATGTGCATAAACATGAGACTCCTTGTTAACAGAATAAACATTCTGTTTGCCAAAACCAGTTTAGTTTTGATATCCTACCAGCCAACAGGTTGCAATCTTGTGACCTGGCTTCCCACATTTGAAGCACTCATTGTGCTTGCCTCTAAAGACATTTCTACCAAATGTATTTTTATTCGCAGGGAGATTAACAGTTTTAGAATTGAGTTTTCTACCCTAAGCATGCCAGCAGTCCTTGACTGCATGGCCATGCTTCCCACAATGGGAGCAGAAAGGAGACTCTCTCCTATAAGATCTTGCCCAACATTCAGTGACCTTATGCCCAAGCTTGTTACAATTAAAACATCTGACATGCTGTTTCGGAGAAGCAGTTTTGTTGATATTAAGAGCATGTTGGTTAGCATAAAATTTAGCATGATGTGGGAGTGGTTTTTTCTTTCCATTAGCAAACCAACATTGAGCAAGGGTGCGGCCTAATCTACCACAATGCGAACATTCCCTTTTCTTTGAATGAACATCAGGATTTCTATCACGATATTTCCTAGCATCCATATCATCCTTTTCCATCAATCTACATTCATGCATCAAATGGCCAATTCTATGGCAGTAGTAACATGACATTTTCTTTTTCTGAACCTCATGATTTCTGTCATGAGTTTTTCTAACATGCATTTTACTAGTATTCATGTCATGTTTACATTCATGCATTTGATGACCAGCTTTATGACAATTAAGGCATGACATAGGTTTCTTGTTAGCATGGGATTTAAAGTCAAGATGCATGTATGTAGTAGAATACACTTTGTTCTTCCCTTTTTGTTCTTCAGTTGTCTTCAGACTTCTTTAAGCAGTGAATTGAAATACAGAAGGACTGGCTAGGCTAGCAGATGCAACATCTGAAAAAGTAGAAGTTTGAATCTTATTTTCAAAACTCTTTTTCTTTGTTGAGTTATAGCCCAACCCTTCTTTTTGAAAATTGACTTTAACACCTAACAATCTGTCCAGATTTTCTTGTCCTTCCACAAATTTTGACAAGGATTTCTTCAAGTCTTCTATTTCATTTTCCAGAGACACAATGTGTATTTCATAACTGGCAATCTCTTGTTCATTGCAGTTTACACATTCACTTAGCACCTTGTTTGCGATTTTATAGTTCTCAATTTCATTTTCCAGATTGCTCAGTTTATCAGAATCTTCAATGCAAACAGTTTTTCCTTTTTCTAAGGTTAGAAGTCTCTCAGACATACTACTGTTCAATATTTTTAATTTTTTAATTTCTCCCTTGAGCTTGTCATTCTGGACCAATTCATTTATTAAAATCTGATCTTCACACGGTGGTTCAAATTGTTGATTAGATTCAGATTTTTCAGTTAGCAGTTTGTTTTCTTGTTCAAGGTTTTTAATTTTCTGAACATTTTCTTCAATGATTTTCCTGAGAGAGTCATTTTCAGATTTAAGTTTATTCAGTTCTGAATTAACAGATTCTTGATTCTTTTTCTTTAACAATTTAATTTGACTCTCAAGCTTACGAATCTCAGCTATGGAAGCATCATTTGTTTGTTCCAATTTTAAACAGTTTTGACATGAAGAGGAATTTGCACTGGTTAACCTAGTACCCTTTCTCAGTTTCTTATGTTCTCTTTTTAAATTTTCATATAGCCCCAACAAGTCAGCATAGCTATTTTCCCAATCATCCATAGTATAATGTTGAAAAGGGTTTACCTGATCATCATTGTCCTCTTCATTACTTTGATTGTTGCTGTGATCAGTCCCATTGGCCATCATGCAGGCGTCCTTCTTTGACTCGAAGGCTATTTTCAGTTGGTCCAAAATTTTAGTGGCTGACCTGCAATGATAAAAATATGAATGTAAAGCTTTGTCAGTGGCAGCCTTCAGAATTTCCATAGCCTTCTCGTTTTGATCACACATGTATCTATCATTGTCAGTCCATTTGGACATTTTCTTTGACAGTTTGTGTGGACCATGTGAAATCAACTTCCACATATCCGGATCACGTTGTTTAACATAGGTACGCAGACTTCTAAGCCACAACTTAAATCCAGAACCACTAAAGATCGGTGGGTGCTTCATTGAAATCAGTTCAGGAGTAAAACCAAGCAGTAAGACCAAAACAGAAATGCACCTATCAGACCAGCAGGATCCCCTACAGATCGTTGAATCTGGAGATATAGGGAACCGCTCTGATACCAATTGACAGGTCCAGAGGGGGGTGAATGGACCTTTACCCGTTAAAAATTAAGGATTAAAAATTAAGTTTAGATCTCAAACAGGAGTTTCCGAATTAGAGCACAATGGTCAAACACTAACCGCAGAACGAACTGCTTGGAGGATAGGGAAGGATCGGCCTAAACAAGCATCTACCGAATATCCAAGCCCAAAAGAGAAAAATAAGCACACGGCACGGGGATTTTTAGGTGGTTCGGTCCTCCAGACCTACATCCACCCCACACTCAAACTGAGTGTGGCTTCACTAACAGCTGGGCAACACAGCTTGCCAACAAACGCTGATACACAGCTTACCCAGGGGAACAACCTCCCCTCTTCCTCCTACTCGGAGGGAACCACTAGCAACCCACGGTCACTAGAAACCAGAGACTCACGTCTCTCTTCCTCTATACCAAGAGGGAACCCCACTGGTAGCAGTCTCACTACCAGTGAACCAGCCAGTAGCAACCTACTGCCGGCAACCCACCAGAGGCCTAGCCTCTCTTCCTCCAGACCAGGAGGGAACCCACCAGTGACTCCCCGTCACTAGCAAACCAGAGGTCTAAGACCTCTCTTCCTCCAACCGGAGGGACCCCTTGACTTGCAAGCCACAAGCCAAGGACCGGAGGACAAGCCTCCCTTCCTCTAAACCAGAGGGAACCCTCAAGTGACAACCTGCCACTTGCAACCTGGAGATCAGATCTCCCTTCTCCTGTACCACCAGGAGAAACCCGATCCCCAACAGGGCAATCGGAAGAACAAGAATAAACAAGGTAGCAAAAGGAAAAATAAGAAAACATGAAAATGACAGCGACAGAAGCTGGAAATAAAACGCAAGATATATAGCTCTCAATGAGCATAGTCATTCTGGATTTGATCCACGAACAGACTGATCAGATCCTCAGTAAAGCTCTCTCTCCTCTTCTTTTCTTCTTCTTCTTTCTCCTTCAGTTTCTGCTCTCTCTTTTTCTTCTCTTCTTTCTCTCATTTTTCTGGATCGAAGGACTCTATGCTTTTCTGCTCTTTCTTCTATATCTTTCTCTTTTTCGATCATACTCCATCTGAAGACGAAGGTTTCTATTTATATCAGCAGCAGCAGCAGATCCGGTTCAGAATGCGTGTGCCTCCCACGCTTGATCCAGAACCTTCTTGCCACGTGTCCTTATCGGATTGGTTCCTCTAGCATTGGATCACGTGCTGCCCAGACACTGAGGAGTAATCTTCCTCGGATCCCTGCAAGCAGATTAATTACATTAATGCTCAGGGTTCGCTATATGTAGCTGAGATAAGTTGGTTGGCCATAAGAACAAAGAACTGCACGAGATATATGATAACAAAACGAGGTGCACTATACTGTGACTGACACGAGGTACGTTAGATGAGGTCACAAAGCGACAAAGACACGAGGTCTAGGAAACACGACACGAAGACATGAGATAGACACGTCTTCAACAACACGAAGACGAAAATAGAAACCGACAAGAGGTGAGGTCACAAAGCGACAAAGACACGAGGTCTAGGAAACACGACACGAAGACATGAGATAGACACGTCTTCAACAACACGTGATGAAACGGTGGAAGCAGAAGAACAACTCGAGGAACTACAGTAATTGACACGAAGACACAAGAGCAAACATAGAGGACTGACTCGAGATGAGCAACTAAGTGCTAACGATACGAGGTTCATACAGAAGCAACTCGAAGTTCATCAGAACAATTCGAGCTGCTTCAGAAGAATCATCACGAAGTCAATCAGCACACAACTTAACACAACACGAGGTACGAAAGGACGACACGGCGTGTTGAAAACACAAACAGTACTAAAACTAAAACGACACGAAGGCAAACAGTACAACACGAGGTGTTATACACAAACATGACGAAGTTCCAACCAACACGAAGACAGTCCCTGAAAATACCTGAAGTGAAATGAAGGTTTATTCTTCACAGAAAAATATTCTTTGTTCACTTTCACAAAAAATATTTTTGTTAATTTTTCACAGAGAAATATTTTTGAACACCACTAAGACTTATAGTGTTGTCATCATCAAAACATGTAAAGATTCAACAAGACTCAACACAAACTCCGCCCGGTCCGAACGCCCCTCTGTGGGTTCAACGGCCTGGCCACTCTCTCCGAAGGAGCCCTAAGCCTGCCGGTTACCCTCGGCACCCCACCCAAAACCGTTACGGTCATGGTAGACTTCATGGTGATCAAAGGGATGATAGCGTACAATGCCATCTTCGGGCCGTGGCCTGGTTACCTCGGATTTCCCCTACCCCATTTTTGGGGCTAGGCCACGAGGCCGGGCGGGAATGATAAGGGCCCCCGGGAAGTCGAGGAAAAATCCGCAACCACTGAGCCAGGTGGCGAGTTGCTAACAATTTTCCTAAACGATGACCCGACCCTAGGAGTAAGGATCGGAGCCGACCTACCACCCGAGGAACAACAGCAATATAAGATATTTCTTTCTGAGTACATCCGAGTCTTTGCTTGGTCCGACGATCAGCTCCCTAGGATACCAGAGGAGACCGTGATGCACAGACTCAACCTTAACCCCACCATGAAGCCCGTGCAGCAGCGCCGAAGGAAGCACGCACCCAAGAAGCAGACGATTATCAAGGCGCAGGTCACCAAGGGGCAAGAGACTGGTCTTTTTAAACCGCTCCTGTACCCGACGTGGCTAGCCAATGTCGTCCTGGTACCAAAGGCTTCCGGCAAGTGGCGGATGTGCGTGGACTTCACCGACTTGAATAAGGTAACCCCTAAGGACTGCTATCCCTTGCCCAGCATCGACCAACTGGTCGATTCGACATCGGGCAATGAGATGCTCAGCTTCCTGGACGCCTATTCGGGTTACCATCAGATCAGAATGAATTCTGAAGACGTCGAGAAGACCGCCTTCATCACCGACTACGGCGTGTACTGCTATACCCGGATGCCTTTCGGGTTGAAGAACGCCGGAGCCACATATCAAAGACTGGTCAATCACATGTTCGAGGAGCAGCTAGGTCGGAACGTCGAGGCCTACATTGACGACATGCTCGTCAAGACCCCCAAGGCCCAGGACCACTTCACCGACCTCGCTGAAACCTTCGGCGTCCTCCTGAAGTACAACATGAAGCTCAATCCTGCCAAGTGCGCCTTCGGAGTAAGATCCGGGAAGTTTCTGGGTTTCCTGGTCACTCAGCGTGGGATCTAAGCCAACCCCGACAAGGTCCAGGCCATCCTGGACATGCGCCCGCCCGCCTGCATTAAGGACGTCCAGCGTCTGACGGGGCGTGTCGCCGCTCTCAGCCGTTTCTTGTCCCGTGGGGCCGAACGATGCCTGCCCTTTTTTAAACTATTGAGGGGGCCCAAGTTGGCATATGCTACGTTCGCATGGGATGAGGAATGCCAGAAAGCGTTCGCCGAGCTCAAGGAGTTCCTGGCTTCACCCCCGGTGCTCTCCAAGCCCGTGCTGGGTGAAGTCTTGCTGCTCTATCTCTCGGCGACGTCATCAACGGTCAGCTCGGTCCTAGTCAGAAATGACTCGGGAATCGAAAGACCAGTCTACTACACCAGCAAGGTGCTCAATGAGGCCGAGAGGAGGTACCCCGCAACCGAGAAGCTCGTGCTAGCGCTGGCTACCTCCGCGAAACGCCTCCGACCCTACTTCCAGGGGCACCCCATCACCGTGCTAACCGGCGAGCCGTTGAAGAAGATTTTGGCCCACCCCGAGGCCTCGGGGCGACTCGTCAAATGGGCCATTATGCTTGGGGCCTACGACATCTCGTATCGCCCGCGCTCAGCTATAAAAGGTCAAGCGCTCGCTGACTTCATCACCGAAAGCACCATCCCGACCGAAGGTAGACTACCGACCATGCCCGGGCCAACCTGGGAACTGTACGTCGACGGATCTTCCAACTCGGTCGGTAGTGGTGCTGGGATCCTCTTAAGATCCCCCGAAGGAGTGGAGCTGTAGTACGCCTTGAAATTCAACTTTCAGGCGTCCAACAACGCTTCTGAGTACGAGGCCCTTATATCAGGAGCGCGCATGGCCCGGCGGTTGGGGGCTGAGCGAGTCAGGATCCACACCGACTCTCAGTTGGTCGCAAGCCAGGTCAACGGCGAGTACGAAGCTCGAGAGGCACCCATGATCAAATACCTCCAGCTGGTCAGGAGCCTGGCCCAACCATTCGAGGGGTTCGAGGTAGTCCGAATAGCCCGGGAAGAAAACTCCCGAGCGGACGCCCTCTCTCGGTTGGCCTCCTCCCTAGACCCAGAAGGTACCCGATCGGTCCTCCTCGAAGAGCTAGAACGCCCTAGCATTGACTCGGAGCTTCTCGCTGTTGACTCGGCCGTCCTAAGCGACTGGCGCACCCCCTACCTGTCTTGGCTCCGAGACTCCCAAGAGCCCTCCGACCCTCGAGAAGCATGCTGAATGAAGTACCAAGCCTGGCGCTTCGTCGTCCTGGACGTCACACTCTACCGAAGGTCTTTCGCCGGCCCTCTCCTGAAGTGCCTCGGCCCCGACGAAGCCAGCCGAGCCATCCAAGAGGTTCATGAAGGCCTGTGCGGAGCGCACTCAGGGGCAAGGTCACTGGCCAGGATCTGTTACGACAGGGGTACTGGTGGCCCACCCTGCAGCGTGACTGCTCGGCCTACGCTCAACAGTGCGACCGATGCCAGCGGTTCGACCACTTGGTCCATCAGCCGGCTACAGAACTCATCACCCTCACCAAGCCTTATCCCTTCGCTCGGTGGTGGATCGACATTCTCGGGCCATTCCCCACGGCTCAGTCCCAGAAAAAGTTCATTATCGTCGCCATCGACTACTTCACTAAATGGATCGAGGCCGAAGCCACTGTAAGGATCACCGAGATAGTCGTCTGGAGTTTCGTCTAGAAATCGATCATTTGTCGCTTCGGCATCCCCCGAGTGATAGTGAGCGATAACGGTCGACAATTCGATTCTCGATATTTTCGAGACAGATGCGCCGACCTAAACATCCGCAACCACTTCACTTCGGTTGCCCACCCTCAGGCCAACGGGCTGGTCGAAAATGCCAATAAGACTATCTTGAAAGGCATAAAGACCAGACTCGACAAAGCCAAGGGTAGTTGGCTTGAGGAATTGCCTAGCGTACTGTGGTCGCATCGAACGACTCCCAGGACGGCAACCGGTGAAAGTCCTTTTCAGTTGGTGTACGGCACTGAGGCCGTCATTCCATTAGAGATCGCCAACCCGTGTCTCTGAGTCATCCGCTACTCGCTCGAGGAAAACAACCAAAAGTTACTCGAGAACCTCGACCTAGCCGATGAACTCCGGGATATTGCCAGCATCCGAGCGACGGAATACCAGCGACGCCTCACTCGATACTACAATGCCAGAGTCCGAAGCAGACACTTCCAACCGGGAGACTTCGTCCTCAGAAAAGCCGAAGCCTCTCGACCACTAGAGGCGACGGGCAAGCTGACCCCTAACTGGGAAGGCCCCTACCGAGTGGTCGAGACACTCGGGAAAGGTGCGTACATGCTAGCAACAATGGAAGGGGAACCCATTCCTCGGACATGGAACGCAGCCGCACTACGCAAATTCTATTTTTGAAATTGTACAACAAGATGGATGAAATAAATTCCTTTTCTTTTCATTCAAAACTATTGATACATCAGAAAGGCAAAGGCCAGTACATTGCATGACAAAAAGCAAGAAAATCCGTCTAACACCGCTGCAAGGGGTCATCGCTCGGTTGACTCAATCTCGATCTCCTCGCGTCCAGCCATTGACTCTGCCTCACGTAGAAACTGGTTCGGACAAGAGGGGGCCGATCCAGTTGGCTCAGATAACCCCTGACAAAGGTGACAGAGGGACTGCAGAAAAGGTAACCACCTTCTAAGGTTGGGGAAGGCTACCTTCCAAGTTGATAGAGGCCAGGGAAAAGGAGCGCCATGAAGACCTCCTCTTTCCCAACCTACCAACTCCTTGGAAGGGAACAGAGAGCAAGCAGCCTCTGAAGAGTAAAAGAAATGAAGAGCAGAAGAGGGAAAAAGAGGCTGCAGACGGAGGAAGGCTCCGGTGAGGAGGGAGCTTGGTGCGCCTCCCCCCCCATGTAGAGGGGGAGTGGCGGCAGGCATCCCTAATACCCCCATCCGTCCTCCGCCTCGGCGCCCACCCGGAAGCCACGCCAGAACTGAGAAAGGGCAAGAGCCGTGCCCTCACACGTCGAAGCCCTCTCCAGATCCGCGCGGCGACCGTCAGACCCGTCTCAAACCCGCGCGGCGATCGTGGGACCCGTCCAACAAGCCAGGACATCAAGAGCTCTCTGCTCCCCGTCGTCGGCGGCGTCGCCCTCCGAAGGATCCTCCACGCTCCGAATGCAACGGCACAATGCAAAGTGAAGAAGAAGGAGTGAGGAAAGACCGTTAGAGAAAATCCCAAGCGGTAAATAGGAAAGGGCGCCCTTCGATCCTTCTTATAGGCCAAAGGAGGCTACACGCCTTAAATGACTCCCCCCTCGAAAACACGCCAAAGGATTTCTCCCCTGAACGGTCACCTCCAACTCCTCGTTTCCCGCCCCAGCGGGATTAACGAAGCAGCCTAGCATTCAAAGCGTGAGGGAACGGAAAGACGCCCCGTCAGAAGCCTACCAAATCAGCATGCGAGAACCACGCAGGACATACCGGCACTGTCCAACTACTTCAGATATGCCAACTAAATCACGGCAAGGATGGTGATCAAATAAGTAAGTCATTCATTATCTCATAAAGAGGAAACTCTCTAAAGGAGGAAGGAGAGACAAACAAGAGACATGGGTAAAATAAGGTAAAATACATCAGGCCTCGGGCCCACATTGAAGCTCGGGAGCGACAGAAGTGGGCGCGTCACCCCCAGCACCCTCGGTGACGGCCGACCCGGGCACTGACCTCGCCAGTGCGAGAATTATCTCGATCGCGAGCCCTCCCGAGACGTCCGGAGTTGGTGACCCCGCCGGAGGAGACCCCTCTGGATCTTCCCCACTCGACGTAGAGGAGCTAGAAGCCGACTCATCTGAGTCATAGCTCTGGCCCAAAGGGAACTCGATCCCAGAGTCTTGCTCGTCGGCGTAGTCCACCGCCCGACGATAACCCTGCTTAAACCCCTTTCGGGCGCCCCGGTGAAGCGCTACCTCGTAATATGGTAGGGCGGCTCTCTCCAGGTCGGCTGAGTAGGCGTCCGAGCTCCTATACCGCTCGATCACCTCCGCCTCGATCTGCTCCATCCTTCCAACGAGCTTGACCCAAGCCCGCTCTGCCTCGGCCGCTCGCTCCTCTGCCCCCGCCAGGCGTTCCTCTGCCTCGACCATCCCTCGCTAGGCTTCGCTCGACCGCCTCTCCGCCCGGGCTCGGTCCGCCTCGGCCACGGAACGAAGGCGCTCCGCTACCTCCGCCCGATCTAGTAGCTCGGCATGTTTGAGCTCCCAACGACTGTCCAGCTCGAGGTGACGCAGACGCTCCTCTTCCAAGAGTTTACCCTTCCTCTCGAGTGACTCTCGGGCCTTAGCCAACTGCTCAGTCAGCGCCTCGATTTCTTACCGGCTCGCCCGTGCCAAATCCCTGATCACGGAGAACTCCCATCGAAGCCCCTTATGCTCCTCGCTGAGGCGGGCCAGTTTCCTCTCGCACCCCCCGAGGGCCCAGGAGAGACTCGACCGCTCCACCTCCGTCTGGGCGTACGTCTCCGCCATCAAGGCCGCCGACCGAGCCATGACTAGGTCGCCCTCCATGAGGACGTCGAGGACTCCGGAGGGGGAGTGGCGCTTGTCTCCCCCCCTCGTCCTTGCGGCAACCTCTCGGCAAACCCGATACAGGTCACCCGAAACACCGAGCCTTTCCAAGGCCTCCGGCACGGAGATCCGCTCCCCACCGGACGCCCCGCCAGAAGGTTCGGCTCGAGCAACGGGGCCGACCGCCCAGCGCGCCGCGGTCGGTTGGGGTTGCGACGCCTCCCCGGGCGAGCCCCCAACCTCGACCGACGCCACGGGATCGACCGTACCGGGAACTTCGAGCACTTGGGGCTGCGGCGCCCTCACAGGCGAACCCCCAAACCTATCTGTCTCGGCCAGCGCCTCGCCGCTTGAGACATCGCCGACCTCGACCGGTCTCCCGGTCTCGACGTCGACTACTTCAGCACCGGCCCCTCCATCCCCGGGGAGGGGAGAACCGACCCATCTCCGCCCTCTGAGGGGCCCCTGGTCTCCTCGGCCCCCTCTCGCCTGGTAGGTGGGGGAGCTGGCCCGGAAGGGTCGGCCCCATCTTGCCCCCGAGAGGGGAGCGCCGCCGAGCCAGAATCACCCACGGCAGCGGTAGGAAGGCCAGCCTTCTTGGCCCGTTTCTTGGCCTTCGCGGCTTCCCGCAATTTTCCCTCCATGGGATCCTTGCGCTTCGCCCCGCTTGGCTGCAAAGATCCCTCGGAGGCCACCCCCTTGCCCTTATCCCGGGCTTGGGAACGACCCGCGGGAACGACAGACTCATCAGCCGCCGAGTCATCCCTAAGATCGATGACCTCGGTGACCTCTTCCAAAGGTTCCCGCCGGATGTCTGCAATGAAGAAGAAGATTTGGTTAAGAAGCGAAAAGGCGACCCTCCAACCCTGTAGAAGGATCCGAAGGATGATACCTGATGGCTTGAGCTGTGTAAGCAGATACTGCTCTACGTTCTCCAGCGTCACCAGCTCCTCAGTCGACCGGCGATTTGTCAACAAGCGAACGGCGTATCCCTCCACATCGGCGGGAACTCCTCCTGCTGCGGGGGACGATTCGGATGGAAGTTGGGCATAACCTGGCACCTCCAGGATTCATCCACTGCTTCCGCCTTCACCCAGAAAAACTACCTCTTCCACCCTTTGTGCGAAGAATCCTTCGCCGCCAGCGGAATACAACTCCGATTCCTGCGCGCCTGAATAAAGTAGAAGCCTTTCCCCGCCGACGGATGTGCCTTCAGCTCGAAGAAATAATGAAAAAGATCCAGGGATGGGGGAACCCCCTGCAGGCGACAGAGGATCCGAAAGGCAGACAACAGAAGATACGAGTTGGCCACCAGCTGGACAGGCGGCAACACGAAAAAATTAAGAAGCTTCAGAACAAAGGGCTCGAAGGGGAGGCAGAATCCGCTCTTCCACGCCAGGAGAAAAGTACAAATGTGGCCCGTGCGGCTATCCAAGCTCGTCTCGTATGGGGCAGCGGCTACAAAGCTATATCGGAGAGGCAGGCGAAACCGATGCTCCAGTTTCTTCACATCAGCCTCCCCCAACTCGCTGCGATTGGGGACGGGCTCCCGCCTCACCTGCTCGATTTCCGAGCGCAGATCCGCCATAGAGCTAGAAGAAGAACCTTCACGAGAGCCCAAAGACTCCGGGGGAGAAGGAAGCTGCCGGATCGCCTCCGCGGTTATACGCGCCAGCTCCTCAAATACCGCCGCAAGAACTCGCTCCCCCGCTGTATCTTCACGGCGCATCAAGGAGCCCCAGAAGCAAAGAAGTGGAGGAAAGGCCAAAAACCCTAGAAAGACTGGGGGGATGAGCAGCGCCCTACGCCTATAAACCCTCGCGGGAGGCGGCGCGCCGTTCCAACCTCCGAGAAAAAGGGGGCCCCTTCATTTCAAATCCGTCAGGATCATTATTACTACGGGCCCAGGCGACCACTACACGTGGCTTCATAACGCCGACATGATTCCACCCACCCGAGCCACGCCGGTCCAAAGCCTCGAAAAACTACTCAACCGAGCCCCCTTGGCTCGGGAGTAGGAGGGGGACAAGTGGAGAGGGGGATTCCTGCAGCCCACTCAAAGAGCAGACCCAACTAGACCCAACAGGGCCCGACGAGGCAAGCTCGTCCAAGTGACAGCCCACAGGGCCCACTTGGAAAAGCCCAATAAAACAATGCTCGAGGAAACAACTCTCCTAGGCGGCCCCAAGGCTCGGAGAGCCTGAGCATCGGTCAGGTCACAGGAAGACCCGCGCACGAGCTATCCCCCCGCACGAAGGAGGGAAGCGCTAGCCGATCTGTCCGACCCATCTCCTCACCGAGCTAGGCCTATTGCCCAAGTAGGGCCGGCCCCTCTAAGCTCGGTACGACCGATAAAATGTTTATCATTGCAGCTGTTAGAGTCCACAGCGGGCCGGGCACCAAGAAGTCCAGAAGCTCCGACTTCCCCGCGAGGATAACGCCCCCACGATGAGGCCATAAAAGCCCACGACGAGGACGTAACCTCCACCGGAGACCCCTCGGCTTGCAGGACTCCAGAGGGCGGCGCACTATTTAAACCTGGGATACCCTCCGACGAAAGGTAAGTCAAAAAGGGCATTGATCCACCCCCAATTCCTGAGCACGGATCACTTCACCCCATTGGTGGAGAGGGATCTCGCGCCTTCACCTTCTCCTCCCTATCGCTGCTCCCACCATTGCTCTACTGACTTGAGCGTCGGAGGGTTTCGCCCCAGGGAATCCCCCTGGGCCCTCTGACCCGTTTCCCTGTCTTGCAGTTCACAAACTTGGTGATTACCAGCCCGCTCAGGAACCAGCGCGAGATTTCGCCTCTTCACAAGTAGCGGGTCCGAGAGCGATTAATGATCAATTGGCATGAGAGAAGCCCTAGTTATCTAGTGTCTAGTCGAGTCATATTATAATTTTTGATTCTTGAGTCTTATGATGTAAAGAGGTCAACGGCAATGGTCTTATGTATTTTATTATTATTATTATTATGAAATAAAGTTGGAGTTTGAGGAATTACTTGTGCAATTACTTTTATGTGATTGTCATGCGCTCTGATTATATTGCTCGCTTGACGTACTAGCCGACTATCCATGTTCTCGAGATTCCTTCCGCTGTATTAAAAGCTCGGGGTGTGACAGTCTATCTTACGACTACGACGTGGTCTGAAAACGATCATGCGATAGACCACGATCAAGATAAATCAGCCAAAACTAGAAATCTTGTGAAAATTAGAATTCCAGGGTTTACTGGGCTAGAGAAATGAATTGAATGGGCTTACAATGGATTAAGGATAACTTAGAAAGTGATCACCAATTAGGGACATCATAAATGTGAGTAAGAGAAAGGCTCAACTTGTGGGTCAAAAATGCATGTCTACATATACTTGATCAAAATTAGTTAAAGTAATAGCCTCTAGAAGTTCTAGTGTGTCAGTTTGCTGATACCTGATCAAAATCAGCTAGAGTGCTAGCCTCTGGAAGTGCTAGTGTGTCGAGTGCTGAACCTAAGCAAAATCAGCTGGGGAGCTGTTGGCATCTAAAATATCACTGAACGGCAAGCACACCCTGGCAGCCAGAAGAGTAGCTGACCAAGTGCAGAAAAGCCAAAGGAAACCTGAAAGGAGGTTCACTCAGACTGCTGAAGCCCCAGGCCACCTGATAGAGCACCAAGGATCCCATAATTCATCGTCTCTGGACGTCTGAAGGAATTCTACAACAACTCGGCGACGCTATACGGTAAGCCGAGATCAATAAATCTAACAAACTGTCATCGACTTGTTCATGCCGAACAAACCCCACACCTCGTCCGACGAGGACGAAAATACACCTAGTGGTCTGCCACCTGATAAGGATGCCTCCCGAGATGAAGAAATGTCCCCGGTCTCGCAAAGCAGGGTTCCGAAGGCAATATCAGCAAAGAACCCGAGTGACCCGATCAGGGTACACATTGTGTCGGAAAGACCTATAAGAGGCCGAAAAGCTACCCAATGAGGATGAAAATACTTTGAGTGATTGTCCACTTGATGAAGACACTCCCAACATCCACAGAGCAGATCCAGTGTCACAAATTACAATGACGAGAGCCGAATCAGGATGAAACCCGGGCAATCCGACACGGGTGCGGCACGTGTCAGGAATCACTCAGAATTGCAAGCCGAAGCCCGAAAACCTTGAGTCCGGCACCCCATAGGTGTTTCGTCAAATCTGGAGTAGTATTGGACATCAAGCATTTGTCTGCATCAGTCCGGAGCCAACGGAGCAACGAGAAAGCTAGAATTTACCCAAATACCCTTTAGGTGGCCAAGATGAATCGGCCACTCCCTTTTCACCCAATGAACCGGCGAGGATGAATGGATCAGCGCGCCCCTTGTGCCACTCTGAATCGACCATCCCTTCTCACCCAATGAATCGGTGGGGGAGCTAGCCATCTCCATTTTTCAGTCCCTTTGTTCCACTACTTCAGTGCTTAGATGGGAGCCCCTTCCGATCCCCTGTTCTGCTTGTAGGTGGGTTGCCACCGTAATAAGGCCCCAAAGGGCTAATAGCTTTCTTAGTCTTCTCCTTCTGCCGTGTACTTCCTCCTTGTCTGTAACCCTGTGATTTCTCTTATTGCATTCTGTAACGAGATAGTATTCATGGCAGCTTCGCTATGAAGTTAATAAAATTTGCGAAAGCCCTTCAGGGTGACATGTTTTCTTTTCCCCATTTACTGTTTATAGTTATGTTTTATTGAAGGTCGTGGTAAGCGTTTGGAGGAGCTTTCGATAGTTTAATACGTTTAATGCTTGGGAGTTATCCATTGCTTGACCTGCTTCCCTTTATCTTCCTTCGCATGGTTTACATGATTACGTCCGATCATAAAAATGTATACATCCCGATTGTGAGGAGGCCTTTTCAAGGCTATACGGTTACAATCCTTTGATCGTTCGGGTGATTCTAATATTACATGCTGGGTCTCACATTTGAATGGCCATTGGCCACGCCCTTGCAGGCGACAATAAACCCATTCCCTCCCCAATGCCTTGGATAGACCCGTTCTGCTTACCTTGATACGTGTTTCTCTGATACATGTTATTTGCTGTGCTAATTTAGATGTGTATAGGGTTCTGCTCATGCATAATATATCTGCTGTAGCGGTGGCTGTATGTCCTCTCACTCACGTCCATGAGTTGTGAGGGCCTCTCCATCCCTTGAAGGACCCGAGGTAGGCGAGTGGACAAGAAGGGAGGGTTGAATTATCCCCTACGCTAGATGGCAAATTAAAATTCTAATGCAACGGAATTAATTACATTTAACAAGATTGAGACAATTAACTAAATAATCTAGCTAATTCACTCAATCTCACCGTGCTCACACGTTGACGTAAACGGATTAAGCAACTAAACAAACACCCACAAAGCAAACCACAAGATAAGGGAACTTTTAAGGTGGTTCGAGACCACGACGGGCTCCCTACGTCCGCCTCTCACCAAACCCGGTGAGGCTTCACTCGGGGATAAATATCCAAAATAGAGACGACACTCCAAACACACACGCAGGACGACGCCTACACACACATGGGGACACGCCCCAACACACACACACACACGGAGATAAAGTCTCCAACACGATCCGACGACCAGATCACAACATGCACACACATGCTGAAATGAAAGCAGCACAGCGACACACACGCTGCAACAAACGTAGCACAACGACACACACGACCGCACGCAGGTGATCAAACACGACCGTATACACAGACGGTCACACACACACAAATATCTTTATGTTCAGAAAATAAACACGAATGATCAAATCAAGCTAAACCCAGACTATAGAACATGGAGCATATCAAGAACAACATAGAAGGTATATATAAATAATCTCCCTTGAACTCCAATAGCCGGATGAAGATGATTCTTGCATCCTCTTGATCCTCTCGTCGATCCGCTCCTTTTATTCTTCTTCCACGAGCTCCAAAATCCTCTCCAAGTAGATCAAATCCTTCCTTCAAGAGCTTTTCTTTCGTTTCTCCTTTTCTTCACCTGCAAGATAGAAAAATAATGAACACATTAGGGTTGTCTCTTGGAAATTTGTAACTCTCATATGTATAGATATAGGAGACATTAAAAGACTAGTATAGCCCTTCTAGAAATCTTCAAAAGGGCCCCCAATAGGTCTCCCACCAACCCAAGGGCAAAGAGGTAAGAGTTAGACACAAGTTGACTTGGTTTAGATGGGTTTCAGAATCACGTTTTTGGGTTTTCGCCGCTGTCGGTCGACCTACACGAGTTGGGCGATCGACCGAAATTTTACAGATTGAAAACACCCCTTGCTGGGAATTTTGGTCGACCGAAACCCCAGGGGCGGTCGATCAAAATCTTGGAAAATCCCAGATTTTGTGTAGTTCAATCCGATAAAATAAAACCCAGTGAAAGACTGAAATGGTTAGATGATAAATGACTAACAACCAAGTGTTCCTTGGTATTAGAACAATGTAAACACATATACCAACCACTTCCATCAAGATCAAAAACTCTAAATGGAAACTTACCATTTTTCCCACAAATACACATATGCAAAGTGCGAAGTTCTTACCATGAGTCTTGATACCTTTGCATATAGAAATGTCATTGCTTTCTAAACCTGCATAAGAGAGTGAATGAAGTTAAAGCAATGCAAGTTCAATCACTTTGAAGCCAAGATTCCTATTGATAGACTTAATCACATTCAAGCTCAAAAGCCTCATATAGAAATTGCATGACAAACCCATTCACAACAGAAGTTGACTCTTGCCAAGATTGAAGAACATGAGATGTATACATGAAGGTCCATTCAGACAAGGATCATTCAAGCAATATGAAAGTCATTCAAACCTACATTAATGCTCCTTAAAAATAGGATCAATTGTTTGAGTTCTTAACTCACATGAATACCCAACATGATGTCAAAACACAAACAATGTTCATTTCAGAACCCTTCATGAAAAGTCCATGTTCAATAAGCATGAAAGCACTTTGGGAAACATAGCAACCACAACAAGGAATTAAGTTCATATAGCAATGAACTTTATGCAACAAGTGCAACAAGAGTAGCATTGTAAAACCAAAATCCACATGAACGATATGATTGAATCTAACACATGTTCTCTTCACAGTACCATGAACCATATGCATTGGAGTGATGCTTAGGAAACATGGGGTCGGCACCATCCTTGATGAGTTGACACAATGAAAGGGCATGAAGGCCCATGCTAAAGTTCAACATGCGAAAACGAATATCATTCAATGTGAGAGTTGCAATCAATGCAATTTAGCCACCAGTTTCATGAAGAATGCAACCTTTGCATCTAGCATAAAGACATTAGGATGAATATGCATGAAGGCCCACTATCATCAAAAGCATATGCAAGCATAAAACCGTATGCAAGCATGCATGAACTTCTTCCACATACACACAATATTTTGTTATCATCAAAACTAAAACCAAGAGGGAGCACAACGAACCCAACAATCTCCCCCTTTTTGATGATGGCAAAATATTGTGGCATCAATCTATCAATCTCCATCCAAGCTTTTCTTCCCCTTTGGCATTATCAAAAAGTGGGGATGAATGAAGAGAAGTGCAAATTTCACCAAGACAAACAAGATGGAGTCACGAGCCAAAGAGAACTCAGTTAAGATTTGCAGATGATGCAATAGCAAAGCATGGGCAAGATGGCCAATCAAATAATTTTCTTTGATTTTCAAATTTTTAGATTTTTAGTTTTCTTTTGAAGTGCGTAAAAACTCAATGCAAACATATGATGACACTATGAATGCATGCAATGCGACTAAACAGAGATGCCTATTAAAAACAAACTAAGCCAATTGTGGAACTTACAAAGTGTTGATTATTTCCATGTGAGGGTCGTAAATTTAGATTTTCATGGTTTTCAGATTTTGGAATTTTCTTTAGGAATGCAAGCAGCTAAATACATACAAATGATAACATATGAGATGCACATTATGCAATCACGTAAATATGTATATATATATACATGCAACATATCTCCCTCTTACTTATTTAAGAAGGGAGTGGGTGTAAGAAAAATGCATGAGAGTCATGACAGCCGGAATGTTCATTTATGGCACCTAGGAGGTCGTGCAATCACATATAAGAGTTATGCAATAGTCAATACAGTCAAGTAATTTTCTAAATATATATTAAATCAAATTTTCATATGTCTAAGTGAATAACATGAAAACAGACTGTTACAATATGAATATTCAGATTTTTTGATCAACACAAAGAGAGATTTTATAGACTGCACTACAAATTATGAGAACAACGTATTGGAGACTATGCTCTGCCACAAGGAGTTTTTCAGAATTTTGCAAGAGTGATCAAGTTCAAATATTCTTTTTTACGCGAGTAGACACATGGAGCTCATACCAGACTCCCCGGTTACTCAGAATATTGACTATTTTACTTCATTTTGAGCAGAGATATTATAGTAGAACACTTTTCTGAAATGAACCACACCACGTCTCAGTTGACATGTGCCCAATTTACTCAGTGAGTCTTAATCATTGCTCTACCTTCATTACAGTTTTTTTTTAAAAAAATAGGTAGACAGCTTTTTCCTCAACTGCCTCTTTAACATTCATGCAACAAGTTTAATATCTCTAGAGTGTTGAAAAGAAATTCCTATATCCTTATCCTTAACACTCACTTTCACATCTTGTGCATGAAGTGTATGAATTTGATTCATCATGTATACCGAAAATTTCATGAACGCATAACAGTGCAGCTCCCCCGAAATAGATGCACTAATCAAATCTTTTACTCCCCCTGAGTGTATAGACAAGAAACACTCCAGTGACAACTTAAATGAAACATTATTTAGCAAGAATTATGAGGTCTTAGAAATTTTAAGAATGGGGGTGAATAACATATATAAGATGCAAGCATACAATTGAAAGTTATGCAATGTGCAATGTAGAATGCAGAATGAATGCAAAATTTCAAATTTTTATTTGAATGTCCTAAATGCAATGCAAAGTGCAAGACATAGCATGGATGCAAATTACAAGTTTTCAGTTTTTTATTTGGATGATCTAAATGTACCTAATGCATTGAATTCTAATACATGCAACCTGTAACTATATAAGAATGGAATGCAAGATGCAAAAGCAAGATGGGAAAGCTTGATTTTCAGAATATTTATTAGATTCCACAATAGGACATTCAGTTTTGATGGATGAACAACAAGCACTTTCCAACACATGGCCTTTATGAATAAGGGTGCAGAAAAGATAAGAAATGAGTAATGCAACCCATTTTATTTTCAAACACTTTTCAAAAATAGATTTTCAATAGTATTTTAGAAGTTCAGAAAATCATCCACAAGTCAAACAGATTTTTTAATGACTCTTCATAAGACAACCAATCCAATCATAGGTTAGCCATTTAATTTCTCCAAGTTCTGGTGCAAGGCGGAGTTTGAGGTCCGAAGACCCGACTCACACATGGTGAAAGCTTCCAAGTGGACCTGATCCACTCTTCCACTAACACGATTTGAAATACCAGAAATGCAGTTAAGCTCGAATGTGATATCACACAAGCAGTTTCAATCAAGAATTGTTCAAATAACCATTTGGACATTTTTGGCACAGCAGAGTAGAGGAACAATAGTTCAAGATTTTTTGACACAATTCTTGTCATTAAGCAAAACCACCCAGTGCCACAAGATAATGCATGAAATTTCATTACCATAGCAAAAGGTTGAACTACCTTAGTTCAGGAGACAATACCGGAGGCCTTCAAGCACCAAAATCACTAACCTCACGAAGGTTAGTATTTCAGATTTTTGTTTTCTTACCTTGGCCTTGAGAATCTATTATTTTTCTCAATTTCTTCATGACCCTCAGGTCACTCCTGTAATCGAGGTTCTCATACTACAGATTTGGGTACCCAAGCTTCCTTGGATCCCTGTGGTTTAGCAACACTTAGAGAAGTGCATTCCATAGTCTCACACATGCAAATATCAAGTTGCATCAACAATGTATATGCATGAGAATGGATATGAATTCTAATATGAGAAGCAAATTTTTCGAGTTTGAGCAAGACAATGCATGAGAGTTTATGCAGACTCAATGTATGCAATTCTTTGAATAGGCCAGTAGTTTTCATGATAGACATTAGCACAGGATGATCTTTCTTACAAATGAGCCTTAGCTTGAGCACATATCAACCAGCTAACAGCTCCCCCTCACAATGTGCATGAATTACACAAATGATGTTTTAACAGGAAAATATGCATCCTATGACTTATATGAACAAGTGACTCATGGTACGAGGTAGAGGCACATTCTCACGCATGGTGATAGATTTCTGTCAGGAATGACATGCCCTTCCTCATGTCACCATTTAATATACCATGAAGTTATGCAATGATGATCAAATGGATGAACATTCAGTTTCATGAAATACAGGCATGCAATGGTGATTCATGAAAGATGCAATGCATTCTAATAACAATTTTTTTTATATTAAAGGAGATACAATTAAAACAAATTTGAGTTTTTCAAAAAAGATTCAGAAATTTATTTTCAAAAACTTGTGCCTTGAGCATCTATCATCTTCCAAGCCTTCCACTTGGCCTCAACGCAATCCTGCATCAAAATTCTCATTCAACAATTTTGAGTACCCAAACCTTCTTGGGTCCCGGATGGTTAGTTGCACCTCTAGAGGGTGCCTTCCACATTCTCTGGGCATGCGTATCATCAAAATGCATCAATTCATAATCATCCATATTATGCCCAAACTCACCACAATAATGACAACATCCTGAAGTCTTCACAGTTTTCTTGTATGCATAAGCATTTAAGTTCTGTGGTTTAACAAAATTGTTCTTAGTCTCAACATGAAAGTTTTTCTTTTTCATAGCATGATGGTTGTCATTTTTCTGTTGAAAGCAAGTTTTCATCAAATGACCATATTTCCTACAATAATAGCAATGCAATGGAGCAACTCTTCCATATGGTCTTCTTTCATGAACATGGGAATTTTCAAGTTCATTTCTCTTCTTAGAAGGCTTCCTTGAGTTTTTGAAATCATTTTTTCTATCACATACTTTCAAATTATTAGATTTCATAACAAAATAATCATTCATCACATGACCATGTTTATCACAATAAAAGCATGCGACATTTTTGTTGGTAACATGGTGTTTGGCATTGTCCTTCCTAGCATGAACATTTGTATAAGCAGATTTATTTTTCACTTTTGAGTTTTAGTTCAATTTCTGCTTAACATCACATTTCTGGGTTTTCTTGATAGCATGCTTAACCAGGTGAGCATTTGAGGTACTGGCTACATCCGAACTCGAGACAAAAGATGTATGGATTTTGTTTTCAAATTTCTTTTTGTTCACCGGATTATAGCCTAGCCCCTCTCTTTGGAAATTGACCTTAGTACCCAAAATCTTATCAAGATTTTTCTTCCCTTGAACAAATGCAGACAATGAAGCATTCAAATCAATAATTTCTTTTTCAAGGGATGCAGTATGTAATTCATAGGAAACCATCTCATTTTCACAAGAATTGATTTGTTGATGCAATGTGGCATTGATGATTTTATGACTTTCAATTTCTTGCTCTAACACATGCATCTTTTCACATTCATCAACATTCACATATTTTTCTTTTTCAAAAACAAACAGTTTCTCAGACATGGTTGTATTCAAATGCTTCAGTTTTTTAATTTCCTCTTTCATACTTGAAATGTTTTCTTCATGCCTTTTGATATCAATCAATAAGAATTCATTTTCAGATTCAAGTTCAAGGCATTTATGACATGAAGAATTTTCATGAATGGATTTTTCAAAATGTTTTAACTTACCTTCGAGCAAGGAGTTTTGAATCAACAATGAACTATTTTCCTTGTGGAGTTCTTCTTTTTCATTTCTCAAACATGTAATGGTTCCTTTGTGATAATTTACATCATGCTCTAGAAGTTCACTCAACTTAACAAGCTCGGAACATTTATCACAAGAGCCATTATCAAGAAGGGTGTTTTCAGATTTCCTTTTCAATTTTCCGTTTTTAGATTTCACCTTCTTATACTTTTCAACTAGTTCTTCATAGGCATTCATCAATTCTTCATAATTAAAGTCATCTTCATTATCAGAATCAGAATTTACCTTTGAGCTTTCCTCACTTGATTGATCATGCTTGTCATCAAGCACTCACTATCCTTTATCGCTTCATAGTCTTTGATCAGGCATTTCAATATCTCCTTGGCCATCCTGCATGTTGAGACAAATGGAAATATATGAGGATCAATTGAACTTCTGAAAATATGCAAAAGCTTAGCATTATCTTTATCTCTCTTCACATGCTCAACTATCCACATAGAATCATCACTAGACATTCCATAAGAATCATGCTTAACTAAATCCCCGAGTTTTGGACCAATGGATTTAACATAACGACTTATGTCCCTAAGCCATTCATTGAAATTTGAGCCATTAAAACATGGAGGAGGAGAAGACATAACTCTATCAGACATGATGCTTATCAAACACGCCTACAAAGATCACTCTGAAGATCATTAGATCTTGAAATAACAGAGCCTTGCTCTGATACCAATTGAAGGACCCGAGGTAGGCGAGTGGACAAGAAGGGGGGGTTGAATTGTCCCATACGTTAGATGGCAAATTAAAATTCTAATGCAACAGAATTAATTACATTTAACAAGATTGAGATAATTAGCTGAACAATCTAGCTAATTCACTCAATCTCACCGTGCTCACACATTGACGTAAACGGATTAAGCAACTAAACAAACACCCACAAAATAAATCACAAGACAAGGGAATTTTTAAGGTGGTTCGGGACCACGACGGGCTCCCTACGTCCACCCCTCACCAAACCCGGTGAGGCTTCACTCGAGGATAAATCCCCAAAACAGAGATGACGCTCCAAACACATACGCAGACGACGCTTGCACACACACATGGGGACACGTCCCAACACACACATACGGAGATACAGTCTCCAACACGATCCGACGACCGGATCACAACATGCACACACACGTTGCAACGAACGTAGCACAACGACACACACGCTGCAACAAACGCAGCACAGCGACACACACGCTGCAACAAACGCAGCACAACGACACACACACTGCAACAACCGTAGCACAACGACACACACGATCGCACGCAGGCGATCAAACACGACCGTATACACAGACGGTCACACACACACAAATATCTTTATGTTCGAAAAATAAACACGAATGATCAAATCATGCTAAACCCAAACTATAGAACATGGAGCATATCAAGAACAACATAGAAGGTATATAGAAATAATCTCCCTCGTACTCCAATAGCCGGATGAAGACGATTCTTGCGTCCTCTTGATCCTCTCGTCGATCCACTCCTTTTATTCTTCTTCCACGAGCTCCAAAATCCTCTCCAAGTAGATCAAATCCTTCCTTCAAGAGATTTTCTTTCCTTTCTCCTTTTCTTCACCTGCAAGATAGAAAAATAATGAACACATTAGGGTTGTCTCTTGGAAATTCGTAGCTCTCATATGTATAGATATAGGAGACATTAAAAGACTAGTATGGCCCTTGTAGAAACCTCCAAAAGGACCCCCAATAGGTCTCCCACCAACCCAAGGGCAAAGGGGTAAGAGTTAGGCACAAGTTGACTTGGTTTAGATGGGTTTCAGAACCACGTTTTTGGGTTTTCACCGCTGTCGGTCGACCTGTGAAAATGAATATCATTCAATGTGAGAGTTGCAATCAATGCAATTCAGCCACCAGTTTCATGAAGAATGCAACCTTTGCATCTAGCATAAAGACATTAGGATGAATATGCATGAAGGCCCACTATCATCAAAAGCATATGCAAGCATAAAACCGTATGCAAGCATGCATGAACTTCTTCCACATAAACACATAATATTTTGTTATCATCAGAACCAAAACCAAGAGGGAGCACAACGAACCCATCATCCCTCCCTCAGATCTCTGGGAGTTTATGTTTGATTTCTGTCCTATGTTCATACATGAAATGATCGCCCTGGCCTTCGGCCTGGTTATGCAGGGGCATCACTTTGTTTGTCAAAATGCCCGTAGGGGATTTCACCTTTAAATGTCTCGCGTGTGTACGTCAATGCATCCCCTCCTTATGAGAACCAATGTTGTAGATCCAAGATACTAATTGGCATATGAGTCTTAAACTCCACTGGCCAGAACATTAGCTATGCCTGAACCTTAATAAGGCATTCTGTTAAGAGTTACTCCATTAAGGTGTTCACCGAAACATCACGTTCCTTATGCTTGTCTCAGTTAATGGATCTACTGACCTCCATATCATGATTCGTAGCTCTCTGCACCTGAGTAATATTATGTCTTTCCGGATTTGTCCGACTGTTATAGCGGATATGGATCTGTCATCCCAAGGGGAGGGAATACATCCCTTTGCTCAAAGCGGCTATGTCGATTTCTGATTTATTGAATTACTTTCCGGTGACCGGATTTCTTAAATCACTCCGGGTCCTCAGGGACTTAGCTCTTCATGGTATGGTCCCCAGCGAACCTTGTCTGGAGGGTGAACAATAATAGCCGTATGTTCGGCAACATAAGGAATTCATGTCCCGAAACTTTGGATATTACTGGCCGTGGATCGTCGGAGCTCCTTGTAGGCTGGTCCTCGGAGCTTCCGCATCCAATTCTGGTCATGGGGTCACCGTTTTCGGCCACCCGGCAGTTGATGAGACCATCTCGGAGTCTTCCGTGGGTGGATCTCTATTTCTCCCCCTTACAGTCTCCTGGGACAAGGGGAGATGCTACCGAAATTCATCCAGCACTATTCCGGCTTTTCCATTTAGTTTGCTTCCCTTGCTTCAATTGAAATTGAAATCATTAATAACAAAAAAATGGTAATAATAATATATGCATTGTATTAATAAACTATTCATGAAATTCATGTTGCGCTGTGGTGTGTGGATTCGCCTCGGACCTCATAAAACTCGTGCTCGAGTATGAACCTCACACAAAGATCAAACAATTGAGCCCGCCTCATTCCGACATATAGGTTTGGAGCTAATACATCACACGGGCCACGAAGACCATGACATTATGGTCACTCTGACCTATAAGAAAATCACCAATTTTTCACGATAACAGGGAGTTTGAATAAACTAATTTTAATAAACTTGGTAACACCTCAAGTCTGGAGGGGGTCATGGGCCAACTTGGGCCTTTGATCTCTCTCACAAATTGGCCTTTGATCTCTCTCATGAACTCACTTTATCTCTCTCCCTTCCCTCGTTGTCCGTCAGTGCATCTAGCATGCTGGGTCGACCCCAGGTCCTCTGCGTCGACCCCTTCCTCTTCCCAGGTGCCTCCCTGCGTCGACTCCAAAACCCCCTGATGCCAACCCTTTCTTCTCCTCAGGTGATTCCTATGTCAACTCCATACACTCATGCGTCGACCCTTCTTCATCCGGGCTGGTGTTAACCTCTATCTTCACAAATGTCATACATGAGAAGAGGGGATGATTTCCTCAGATAAACAATCATAACTAAAGGATGGCTTGCTTGGGCCTTCAATTCATTTCGCTTGACTGAATAGAATCCCCAAGGTGAGGAGCAATATGAATCGGCCGTGAGCCTTGTAAATGGGTGATACAGCCATGGGGTGAGAAGCCAAGTGTATCGGCGCAAGGGTTCCTCCCTCTGCGCCGATTCACTTCGCCCCCCTTCTATTCTCCACATGTGCCGATTCACTCTTCCTCCGCGCCGATCCACTTCCCCTCCTTCTTTCTCTCCTTCTCCATGCCGACTCACTTCACTTCCCTTCCCCCATCTCTTCTCCGCGCCGAATCAGCCCTCGCCGGTCCACCTCATACTCTCCTTTCTCTAATATGCGGCTACTACATATGTATGGAATAAAATATATATATAATGATATTAAAAAAATAATGACAATAATGATATAAAAAACAATAAATGAAGAAGAGAATTTGGTTGTGATAATATGAATAATAGCAATAATGAACTAAACTGGAGCATATTTGTGTATACCCACATGCATACGCATCTATCTTAATGTGTGCTTGTCTGTTTTGATTCTCCGATATATCAAATGGTGATCTGCGAAAGGTCAGGTTAAGTCTGATTGGAAGCTCTCACAAAGCGTGAGGTGATCTCTGGATCTAAGTTCTCTGCCATGTACCGGAGGTCGATTTAATAAATATTGCTACATCGCGTGCTTGAGTGTATACTTAAGCATCGCATAACAAACATCTCTTGATTCGTGCATTTACTTATATTCACTTAGCCCTGGTGGCTTTTTATCTTGGCGATTAATCAAGGGTTTTCCTTCTTTTGGAAGGATGTAATTAACGTCATAGCCTTTATGGTATGGCAGACTTTGGGTCCCGACACGATCACTCACCTTTGTCTGATCAGTCAGACGGAGCGCATAATAAACTTGTCACAAATGTGATCGACATGCCTATGCATCAATAAACCAAATGAAAAAAAAATAAACCCATCCCCATAAGTAGGCACGCCCGGTGGGACCCAGTCTCCCTTCATCTCTTCGCAAGGTAAAGGGCCTCGGGGCCCTCCCCAAGAATACTGATCGTTTTCCCTGTTTCTATTTTATAGGAAGAACGATGGTTGCCGGACTCGCTGCTCTTACATTCGGTGCACAGGTGGTGGCCGCTCATGCCACTTACGGGTACCTGGCGGTACCAACTGTCTTTGGAGCTTTTCTGCCGGTGGCCGGATTCTCAAACTTCCTGGTGGCCGCATAGCTTGCTGCCCCTGCTGTTGACAAGAAGCCATTGGCCGGCCAGGCTGGGTGTCGAAGCTGCCAGGCCTCTCTGGGAGGCAAAACTCAAGTCGTGAGCTACATGGTGCATCATGTGGCTCGTGCGGCTCGTCCAGCCTGCAACAATCAGCCCGGGAGTGGCAAAAGAAGAAGCTCCCGAAGGAGGACATCTATTCCTGTTTCTGGACGACTCTCAGCATCAGGGAACTCCGTAATGATTGGTGGCGTCCGCATCTTCCTGAACGGACGTGATGCCCAAGTGATCCCGGACCGTGTAGTTCCGGTAATCCCAACCCGCAACTCCTTCCAAGCCCTATCTAGGAGGAGAGCTGAAAAAGAAGAAGTCGGCCGCAGAGGATGAAAAGAGCTGGCCCCTAGGCCAAAGAAATTCAAACAATTCTGGGACTCGAAGAAGATCCAGCCCATCCCATCGGCTGCACCTAGCAGCAGTGATTTCCAACCCGTCGAGGCGAGGAAGAAGAAGAAGAAGGGGTTCGGCCCGAAAAAGAATGATAATGTTATGGATCCTCACGCCGTGCTGCTTTCAAAGCCTATGCACGGCATGCCGATGTCCCCGTGACAAGGAGGAGTTTCGACCAAGGTGCCAAGATGTCCCGACTGGCGTATATGCCTCTGGTCAGAGGCCAAAAGTTGTCTCCCGTCTTTCCACAGGAATATGATCAAGAGGAAATGACCAATATGGTCCAAGGCTATTTCCGGGGTTTGGGAACTGTCACGACCCAACGCGGAATATCGGAACGTGGCAGTAGAAAGAGTTAATAATAATATGTTGATTTCCAGACATGCTGTGTCTTGGACTAGAGAATTAGAACATTCAGCACGATACTAAGGCAAGAAAATTCCATCATAACCATGATACCAAATTAATCAACATACTGAGTCTTATAACATCTAACCAATAAGGTACCCAACTTCCATCAACTTAACATAGTTACAACCATCGACTCAACAATTTACAACTCAGTTGCCACATGACTCTGAAACAAAATGACTATCTTGACTAGAACTTTCTAAGGACATCTCTGCAAGGCTCTCTAGCTGGCTCGCTCTAGGGTCTTCACTCCTGCCCATCTCCATTAGATTTAGAATCCTCACCTGAGCTACCTGAACATGAAAAAACAACTGGGTGAGCGAACGCTCAGCAGGTAATAGCAGGCAAGTTTAAGTAATTAACCAAATTTGTATTTATGTTGTACGAGAAAGAAAAAGAAATGACGATATAATTAACAGAATAAGGACAGTAAGAGGACATGAATAAAGTATAACTGAAAATGGCCAATCAAGCATGAAATAACCAAGTCATGTAATTACGTGAAGGAATCGTGTAAAGGAATATGTCGTAGACATCACGCTAGTCATGCACTCGGTGCAATGCCTCACCATGTCATTACAACTCCCCGGGGCACTAGTACTTTTCGGGCGCTCCTCCCGTTGTGATGCATTGGCATTGATTTAATGGATCCAAAATCTCAAGTTGTCTAGACATTGATCAAGGTAAATGGCCAATAACTTCAAGGTATAGAACTTATCTTGAAAAAATTCCAAGGGTAAGTTGGAGTAGACATTCTATCCATAAAGTTCAAGTTTATCAAGAACCAACAGGTCCTTGGCATTCAACATCATAACTCACGGAAAACAATGTGGAAGATAAATGGTCCATAATGGGCCACCCAGAAGATGAACAGTTACTTAATGGGCCGTTCAATCGGAACAGACTAGAAGTTCATAACGAGAAATAAACGGGTTGATCTGGGCCGTGCAATAATGGAACGGTCCAAAATGATCCGTTCCACGAACTGGACGGGCCTGTCCTGTTGTGGACGTCAAAAAAAGAAGAGAAGAAAAGGAACGTTCCTGCGGCACAGACGTCTCGACACCCCGAGAGCAAGTCGAAGACGGAAAGGCCGAACAGAACCCATACCTCCTCGATCAGGATGAATATATGTACTCGGTGCCCCGCCACCCAATGAGAAGCCCTTCGGGCAGAAGAGATGGCCCCGACTCTCTAGTCGGCATTGCCGAAGGCCGAATCAGAAGAAACGCGGGAATGCGAACACATGTGCGGCACGCATCGGAAATCATTCAAACTCCCGAATCGGGATTCGGAGGCTCTGAACTAAAACACCCTGGAGGCGGTGCATTACAACTAAACCAACACAAGAGGGCAGGCACCCGTCCGAATCACCACTAAGCTAGTAAGAGACCCTATGATGCTTAAACTGGCGCCCCCCCTCCAATGGATCTTAAACTGGAGTGCCCCCATATACCACCAAAACCGGCGCGCACTTCTTATGGGTTTAAATCCATTTGTGCTATTCCGGTGCGCCCCCCATTTGTGCTATTCCGACGCGCACAACCCCACGCCGTTTTACCTCCGAGGCATCCCATACTACATCCGATCCCCCGTTTTCGGGTGTAAACAGAAGGAACTTACCTGAAGTGGGTGAGCGGCCTGCTCCTGACCAACGTGTAACCGCCTGAGCTCTTCCTGCTCCCAGGAATGGAAGGCTTCGGGCTCCGCACTAGCCATCACATCTCCATCGGTCACCGTCAGCCAATCCTGGGACTACACCATCCCTACTCTATCAGCGGCTCTCCCGGTAGGTCACTCAATGACTTTGGACACGAAGAAAGAGGCAACAGAGGTGAGCCGGAGGGAATGGAGCTTGTGCTCTCTTCCTCCCCCACCTCCCACTGATATATATAACGAGACGAAGAGCTGAAGAGAGAGGAGTTCGGAGAGAGGAGGGGCTATCTTCGGCATCCAAAGAGAAGAAGAAGCTCGACCCCCCTGCGCCTGCAAGGTGAAGAAAAGAGAGAGTAGGTGAGAGAAGAAAGGTGAGTTTGGAGGGGGATGAGCTTGTGCTCAGTTCCCTCTCCCCCACCGATGTATCTCCTTCTTCCCCTTTCAATGTATTTCCCTTCTTCCCCTTTCAATGTATTTCCCTTCTCTTCGGGATGAACTTCCTTGTATTTAAGTCTCCCCTTTTGGTGGATGAATAAACAGAGAATAGTTGAAAAAAAACACAGTGATTTACTTTCATTAGCCTTCGCTCCCCTCTTCTCCCTGTCTTCTACTCACCTAAGGTGATTCAAAGCCTGCTCCTCCATAGCATGGTCTTTGAAGTAACTGTATGAGGGTGAACATTCATGGCCTCCCATGGCAAACATCTGCCCCGTCAGAGCTCTCACATAGCAACAACCCATGAACTGTTAGAACCCCTTGAAGGCTGGTCCTCGGGGCTTCTACGTTTAACTATGGGACACCGGACTGCCGTTAGGCCACTCCGAGTTTTTGGGATGGTCCCGGAGTATTCCGTTTGACAATCCCTTATTTCACCCCAACAAACCTTAGTCCGGGGGAGGTGCTGCCCAATTTTTGTCAGGAGCAAGAGTACACCGAGCAAACGAATGAACCACTCTCTGGAGACGAAAGTAGCATGTGTTTGAAGCCTCTGAATCAAGCTGAACCTGCAAGCTCCTGCACAACAAACTCCTTTGAACAAAACACTTGAATCTTCATGCTAAGTCACCCTAACAAACAGTTAAAATATCTAAACTTCCTCTCTACAAATTTAATCTACCAATTGGGTGAATAAACTAATCAACTAATCAACTTGCAGGTGAAAGAAAGAAGAAAAAGAAGCAAGAAGAATCAAAGAAAACCTCTCGAGAGCTATTCCGGCGCGCTCCTAATCCGGCGCGGGATAATCCGGCGCGGCACCCCCCCGTGCCGTTTTAGCCCTACACTCAAAAAACAATTCTATCCCCATGGGTCCTAAACCGGCGCGGCCTGGGCGCGCCGGATTAACCTTCTATATGCGCACCGAATTAACCTTCCTTGGGGCGCACCGTTTTAGCCACTTCTTTCACCTTCGCGCGCCGTTTTAGCCTTCTCTTTCACCTTCGCGCGCCGTATAGCCCCTGTTATAATCAAATTTTTGTTCCGGGGGCTACGCCCCCGAAAACCCCCGCAAGGGGCGCTGCCCCCTTTGACCCCCCCGTGACCTGACCGGGAAGGTCGAACCCCGCGACCAGACCGCGCAGGTCGATCCGCGTGCGAGGGCGTATGTTGGCGAGTTCGGGCTTCACACTTAACAATTCGCTCCCCTGGACTGTGCGTGAAGAGAAAAGCAATGATGCCCCGTGGTATCGGAGATGGACCTCGGAATCCCCGACATGGTCACGATCCGGGCACATCTTGGGCCGATAGTTCATCAGCTTGACTCACTTCTTCTGGGATGCGATCCCGCATCCACATTAAACTTGCCGTACCTACGGCAGACATCCGTACGGTTTTATCATCGTCTTCGACGCTACTAATGCGGACTTCCGTCCGAACGTGAAATGGTCCGTGAGTGACCAACATATATGTATCTATGAACATTTTGTGCCCCAACGCGGGTTTGTTTAAACGTGATCCGAGATCTTTGTTCTCGCTTTATTACCATGAATTTCAGGCCGTAGGGCCCTTATTCCCGGCAATCAATCAAGGGTGTTCCCCCGTATGGGGGATGTAAATAACGATGTGGCCTTTATGGCACGGTGGGTTTCGGTCCGGACTCGAATTACACAATTGTCTGATTAGTCAGATCGTGCACACCATGGGCTTCCATGAAGCTCGAATAGATCGTCACTTTGTGACTGGCACGCCCTCGCACTAAATAAACGAATGAACCCAATCAACAAACGAACCGATTCTTTCCGAATCTTAGTGCATCTACAAGTCTGGCACGCCTGGTGGGACTGAAATCACCCTTCATCTCTTTGCCAGGACTAAGGGCCCTACGGCCCCTTTCTTGTAATACTAATTGTAAGACCCCGAATAAATAATCAAGAATGACTATATTCAAAAAAATGAAATAATCAAGTTATACACTATATGATTAAACCCATCACCCATATACACGTCAAAAAATGAGCCAAATTAAAAGACGCCTCTATCTAGGTCGTCATTTAATTGAAGACCCTTAAGAAGGCGCCAATTTATAAAATAACGCCTCTATCCTAGGCGTCAGTTTCATAAGTGACGCCACTATGTATGGGCGTCAAATTTTATATTGCAGTAACGCAAGAAAATGTAATAGTAAGTAACGCCCCCTTGACGGGTGCCATTTTATAAATTGAAGACCCTTTGACGGGCGTCATTTTTAATTAACGCCCCAACCTTAGGCGTCATTTTCAAACTAAACCTGTTAGTGTTCGGTTTTAACTGAGATGTTATCCTGGGTAAGCTTGATTGAGGAAAGGATCAATACGTGGGATGTCTAAGTTAATAAGGACTCTAAGAAGGAAGTTTCAATTCCCATCGAACTCCAACCCTATAGAGTCTCCAGAATCCTATAAATACCCATCCCCTTTCCATCGACTCACGTTAATTGCCAAAGACATCCTGCTGCTGCTACTGCTCTTCTGCCTTGAAGTTCCCCTTCGTTCTGCTGCTCCTATTGTGCTGCTGCATAGCAGTTCTTCATCAGCATCTTCCTCTTGCTGTCAATACCTTGAAGGGAGGAAGCTGTCTTCTGCTTCTTCTTCTGAAGGTTTTGGTTGTTCGTGGGAAGCTCCTGCTGTTCTAATCTGGACCAAAGGAGTTGCTGCAATTGTTGCTCTTATCATCATCTTCCTGCCGGGAACGTAGAAGAATCATCCTCTTCTTCCTTATTCCCACTGCGTTGCTGAAGCTATTATCACCCTCATCATCCTACTGCATCTTCCGAGGGGTGCTGCTATATCGACTTCCAGAAACTCTATTTGAAACAAAGTATCATTCACAGTTATTTTCTTCAAACCACCCAACCAAGGTAGGTTTTCTCAAGACTTAGCAAAATTTTATAGTTATCAAGTTAATACATGCATTTAGGTCTGTTTATATCTTCATTAGTTACAGATTTCATTTCTCATAATGAAGTTTCCTGTTTACTGCATAAATGGAATTGACGACCCATACCAGGGCATCATTTTAAACAAAAGACCGTGTAGCTGTCGTCAATTTGCTAGTTATTTAATAAATACACCATGTTCAAAATTTAATAACTGTGAACCTATATATGTAAACTAATGCATTATCATGTCCATAAATTCCTGTTGTTTTTCTCTACCTGTTCATACCTTTAGAGTCTTAATCAGACATACTCCCAAAATCATGTGTCTGTGATTGTACCTACCCGGTGCAAATCATATGACAAAGAAATAGCGACCTTGCTTAGGTCGTCATTTAAAATGGACGCCCGTATACCTGGGCGCGACTTAGTGATAAGCCTGAAATTTTGATATATGTTAACCTTCCTGGATATTGCAATTAACGACGTGAACCTTGCCATTTATTTGATATATGACGCCCCTGACTAGGGCGCGGTTTAATAAATTGAAGACTTAAGACAAGTCGCCATTTACCTGAATAACTAAAATTTAGAAATTTTCAGCAACAGAAATATGGATTAAACGACTGAATGAACAATCATCATTTATTGAAATGACGACCCAATCAAGGGCGTCAATTATGAAAATGGAGACTCAAGATCAGACGTCAATTGACTGATAGTTCTGACTTTCTGATTTTCATATTTTTAAGTAACCCATTGACATTGGGTTATGTGTATTGGCACTATATTCCATTCCGTGAATATAGCCCCACGTTTTCATGATGTTTTATCGATTACCCACTATTTCTCGGTGATAGACGAACTCTCCATGGGACATTCCGTTCCTTTGGACCGGTGACTTTATCATAGAGACCTCCGTAAGACTCCGCTAGCTTTGGATTCTCTCAAAGCAGCCGAGCTGGTTGTACCCTTAAAACCCATGACACTTCTTAATTGCCATATCACTCTAAAGAAACATGGTATACCGGCCCTCACGACATGCTGTTTGTATGTCATGAGAATATTCTTGAAATAATGGGATGGGTAATCGATACCATTCATATCCTTTAAGAAAGTGTGCCGTACTTGTGTACACTAATTCTATCTACCTTATCATGTACAAGAACGAGCGACCATGTTCATGTGGGCGCTTATTCCTATCGTCATGGCACCCGAGTTAGGGAGCCGATTCCACCTAGTTTTATCATTAATCGTGATTATACCGTTATTATCGTCATTATACCACATGTTCAAATCCTTGAAATGCTATTCCACAAGATCTACCTTAAAAGTTCATACAAGTTTATTCCTTGAAATTCCATATTAGCTATAACTATAGTGGATGTCAAAAAATACACGATCAATGCCTGCGCATATAGGGCCCGATCTGGTCCTGGGAGGAGCACCCAAAAGTACTTGTGTCCATGGGAGTTGTAATGATCACGGTGTGGCATTGCACCGAAGTGCATGACTAGCTTGATTAGACATTCCACAATCTCATACTCGACTTGACATGACATGACTTGCGTGACCCGGAAAGGGTATTTATGTACTTGCTTGAAACGTGATAGCCAATTCCCGACATGACATAATGAATATACTTGCTTGAATATCTTGACATTTATTGATATAAGTTCTTGAAAGACATGCTAGTTCACTCAATTATCTCTTGTTATACTCTCTCTCTCTTGTCATTTTATGCAAACATGCATAGCTTTATTACATTCATGTAACATGTAATTTACTTAAAGCAAGCTAGCTCTTGAGATATAATTCCTACTGAGCGTTCGCTCATCCAGTGTTTTCCCCTATTTTTCAGGTAAGTCCGATGATGAGACTCAATCGGATGGGGAGGGTCAAGAGTGAAGAGATTAGAGCTCTCCGTCTATCCAAGCGTTTACTAATCTTATCTTTCTAATTTCTTGAGTCAATCATTGTACTTTTTCCTTTTATTGAGTCTTGGCATTTTCATGTGTAATAGAAGTACTTTGAGGTTGTGATTGAATAAAGGACTGGGTTATCTTTGCGCACTCTGTCTTTGTGTTG